>VYZS01023654.1:3441-14209 GCA_013400695.1 Neodrepanis coruscans
TGACTCTAAAGAGCAAGCTCTACCTAACATCTCCTAATTATCTCCTTGTCCCTGATGACAAACACAATGTCACCAGGAAAGACAATCTGAAGTTTCTGATCAGCTATTTGAAAAATTTACTAATTCTTCTCCTTCCACTGAGGACAAAAGTTAAGTAATAAATCCCAACAGCTGTACAAGTGAAGGAAACAAGTTCTGCAAGGCTTTTCTTGCCTCTTTTGGCAGCTCACATTGCCAAACTCTGAAGATTTCCCTTGCCTGTTCATATCCAGTGCCTATGGTTTCCTGCAAATTGCTGCCTTCCCTAGTTTGGTGCCAGCATAGAAACCATAGAACCATCATGTGCAAGCTCATTTTCTGTGTGTTCCATAACAGGCATTCCCACCCTCCACTGTACAGTCCATGGATACCAGCAGATTCTCTGCAGTCAAACACAAACCTGAACTCAGTGTAGAGTTGAGATTAACAGAGAGAGTCCTTGGCTCTTCCATGGCTGAAATACATGAATTTCAGGTAATTTAAGCTGTACTTCCTTTTCCCTGAATGTTCAAAGTATTTATTCAGATTTATGAGTAGGCTTTCATAGAATCATAGAATGGTTTGGGTTGGAGGGGACTTTAAGGATCATCTACTTCCAACCTCTCTGCCATTGAAGGTACACTTTCCACTAGGAGGCCCAAACCCACCTCAGCAACCTCACATAAAGCTCACAGTTTTCATCATTAATAGTGAATAAAAGAGGCCAAAGCTTCTTTGTTAATTTGAGTGTCCAGAAATCCTCCCCTTTGCTGATGAGCCAGGATTCAGGGAAGAGATGACTTACAAAACTGGCTGATTTTATTGATAATTCACGTCAATTATTTTCCCTCAATCTCCCAAGTAACACCATTCATGGTAATAGCAAAGTTATTTGAGAATAAGATAATGTTTATCTTATTGCTACTCAATATATGATAGACATCTAAATCAATATATACAACTAAAGAACTATTAATTAAAGAACTGGTGCTTTCTATGCACAAAGAATGTGACTTTTCTCCTTTGTGTCTAACAGCAACTGCAAATATATGCATAGCTGTGGAGCTATGACCCCTAATTCTTAATTTTGAAATGCTGGAAAAAAATTGAGAAGGGCTTGTAAACAAGATATATTTGGCAATTCCTCCAGTGTACTTTGATCTATGTAATAAAGGTCAGCGCTCAGTGCTTCATTCTACATTCTCCCAAATATCTAATTGCCTAATTATTGCATTATTTCACAGCCAATCAGCTGAAAGGGTTTGTATGGGGGTATGGCAGAATAAGAGGGCTGTCAGTCTTTGGTTATGGTCCTATAGTTCTAATTCAAGAATTAAATATCTGTCTTTTCTAAAAGTCATTACATGATTTATTGGAAAATTGGTAGAAACAGCCCTGGGGGGGTTGTGCTCAAAATCTGGTTTAGAAGAGTGGCTGCTAGCTATGACTTTTGATTTTCCCATCTCAAAATGAATAGCACTGCCTGTTTCTATGCAAATGAAATGTTTGAATGTATTTTTTTAAGATAGATTATATTTGTTAATTTAATTGTATTTTTTATGCTGGGAGGTGATTTGTGTTTTGATCTTTATTTCTAGAGGGAAGCCCTTTTGCTACTGATTCCCCAGAAGTGCAGGGCTGCTTTTTCTGTTGTTTGATAGCTCTAAAATGTCTTGCAGAAATTGTAGGTCAAGAATTACAGCCATGGTAAATCATGCCTCATGAATGAGAAGTCATCTGTGATTTCTCTAGGGTTTTTTTGGGTCTGTCTTTAAAATGAGCATAATATTCAGAAGAAAATAAAGGCTTCTTTAACATATATTGGCATAATATGAACCATTCTAATATATGCATGTTTATGACATTTAAGCTCTATTGACATCTAATATTCAGGCTGTATTGAATAGAAAGGAGCCTTTATAAAAAAATATTATAGTAAAAGATATTCTCAGTAATTTTTTAAAAAGAAATGTAATTAGATGTATTTTATGGATATAAACATGATTACTTCCCACTGTGAACCAAGAGGTGCCTCCATCCTCTCTCTCCTTGCTTGCTGAAAACTTATTAGTGAAGTTTTCTGCTTTATCCAGCTTTCAACTATTTCAGGACCCAAAAGTCACCTTTTAGGACTAAAGCATGAACAGGTAGCTTGTAACTCCTGTGAATGAGTGGTGGAGCTGGGGACACCCAGGGCTGGCAGTGCTGGGGGGACAGCACAGGGCTGGGGCAAGGTATGGATGGTTGGCTGATGGTTCTTGGGGGGCCCAGCTCCTTTAGAGTGGGCCAAAAACTTTACCTCTATCACGAGTTTCTTCTCTACATGTCTCTGCTGACCCTGAAATTTCTGTTTCTGAAATAACTGCTCCCTTTTTTGTAACAGTAAAAATGATTCCTCTTTGCCATTCCCAGAAGAGCTGCAGGAGATAGACAAGGACAGGCTTCTTTGTGGCTTCTTTCACCTCCTTCTTTACAAGAACTGCCTCCAATTTCAAGCTTCCCAAGCTGAAGGCTCACAGAAATCAATAACTCATCTTGCCTTTTCTCCCTCTTTTCTGCCAAAGTGTCAGCCAAAACAACACTGCAAGAGGGGAGAAAAAAGTCACAAAAATGCAGGTTTAAAAGAAAATGAAGGGTTAAGTTTCCTATTTATGCATCTGATAATTTATAAGAATTATTTGAATCTATTGTCAGCCACTGGACTCATGTAATAGCCCTAAAGCTGCAAAGGGCAAATAACAGGCACATCAGATGCAGCTGGACGGATACAATAGATTGAGCACCTCCAAAGAACTCCCATTAGAGTCCATTGGGTCAATAATCCACAAACTAAGAAGGATTTACATGATAGACCATAACAGCTGTTTTGGAGCCATTGCATTTTATCAAGGCAAGATCTAGTTTTAGAACTGTGGTAATATGCAGGTCTTTCTGCCTGTGAAGATGCCATTCTAGGTTACAGCATAATAAATAAATGATATCAAAATTAGTAACAGGATCTTAATGGGATCGTAATAGATTATTTACTTCTTTTTGTAAAATATCTCTCTGAGACCCACTGTATTTGTTGCAATTAAACTGAAAACTTAAAAGAGTCTGTGTACTATGAGCTATGAATAAGATGCACCCCTATAGAGGAAAAAAAGAGACAATAAAATATTTTCTACATTATTTTGACATATTGTGCTCAAGGGTGATCTAGGGAAATTTGGAATAGTATTGTGACTTATTTTCAGGTGTAGCCAAACTGGATTGAATCTGTCACAGGAGGTTATAGAGGTGAAACTATTCTATCCTCTCCTTTCATCCCTTTGCTCAGGGTACCCAGAAATTAATTTCAGCTTGCTTAAATTTAGAGCAGCCTCAAAATTCCTCTAATTTATGCAAGTGAGAATGACTTTCTGAGGATCAGTTTCATTCTCTAACAGAGGACTGCACTTTTGCAGAGAGAAACTTGCATCAATAGAAGCAACTGGGAGAAAAATAAGGGGGAACTCCGAATTTTATTGACCTTTTGTGCAGGGCAGTGGTATTAATTGGATATAGAAAACACCAGGCTCCAAATCCTTTCCCCATAAAGTTTGCACAGTAAAAAAGTGCTACAAACATAACACATAACAAGAACATCATTGCAGCTACATGGTAAATCTGCAAAAGACTTGAACATTAAAAATTAATCTCAAGACTTTATTATTCCTTTGTAACTCAGCACTGCAACGATCTTTGTGTAGTGGAGGTCTCTGCAGTGCTCATATGTCCTCTTATGCCCAGGCAGAATGCCATGAATTAAGGATGGAGCGTAAACCCTGCCTTTGAATTTCCTGGCTTTTGTTAGTTTGTGTCATAAACTCAACATTATTCAAATCTAGGGTTTTGTATTTAATATTATTAAATGTCTCCTCATCAATGCCAAGTCTGTAATTGGTCACAGTGAATAGGTGATTAGACAGATAAAGTGCAATTCTGATTGCAAAAACTATCACCAGGTTTGCCGAGGACAATAATTATGTAGCTTATAATGTTTGAAAATATTGCCTAAATCTCCATCCCACATGTTGTTTGTGATGGAAAACAATTAGACAAAGGATTCTTTTTCTAAGCTGCCTCTGATTCAGATTTGCCTGATGAATGGTCTTTATACTGAACCCAAAGCATTTGTTCCAAGTAAATTATATGTCATTGCAAATGCAAAAGGTCTGCTTCACAATGTTTATTGGGATAAATTAAATCTTCTAAAGATGGTAAACAGAAGGCCTCAATAATTATTCACTTCTGTATAGTTTAAACTGAAAAGGATGTTGCAGTTAGAAGGATGGAGATGAGGCAAACAACACTCCCTGCTTTGTGTTAACAACATAAGAGGTACAATAGGGAAATTTAATTTGATACTGATCTACATGAGGCATAACACAGCAACACAGTTTCAAATGCTACTTTTCTAATGGCAGCCTTTGAATTGCAAATTTCCACCAAAACCACCTGATTCATTACTTGAATGCATTCCAAATCCAGTCAAGGAGTTTTGTCTCCTTGGCTTCCATGGGGGCAGGAGCAGGGTCTCCTTCCTTATGATTTCAGGAGATGGATATAAAACCCGACGTCTGCTTTCCTTGTGAAAGCCTTGAGCCTGCAAGGTGACTAGCACACAGGCAGCTCAACAAAAAAAGATGCTTCTGGCTTTGCTGCAGCAGCCAAAATTCTCCTCGCAGTGAAAGGTCAAATCCCAGAATAGTCCGCAGCCCTTTCGGAAGCGCTTGCCTCGTGCTCAGAAAGGATTCTTCTAAAAGTTGGCAGTGACTGGAAAATGTTTTGTTTCTTCTGTGGGCCATCCAAAACCCACTGAAATAAATGGCAATCTTTCATTTAATGCTATCAGGCTCCCAGTGGAGAAGTGCTCTAAGGATGGCAGAGCCCTTCAAAGCAGAAGAGCCTTTGGCAGGAGCCTCTTTGGCTGCGTCGCCGGTGGCACAAAGCTGCACACGAAGGATGAGCAGGGCCCATCAGCACAGTGAAAATCTCTAGTGCTTTCTCACTTCATGTGAGAAGGCTGTGATTCAGCCACTTCATGTGTGAAAAGATACAATGGTCTGCCTTTGAAACTATATTCTCCTTGAGCCTAAAGTGATTATATGGGAACTTTAAAGGGTGTCGGTTAATTAGCTTATGATCCACCTTAACATAAAATCGGATCTTAAATAATTTCTGTACGTGTTGTCAGGTCTTTTTAGTCACTCCATTAGCTCACTTTTGTAACCATTATAATTTTTCTAGATTTCCAAGTGATTAAAACTCACTGGAAACTTGTTTACAGATTAAAATCTCCTGTATATATAGGCTATTAAAATACCCTATGGAAAATTATTAGCTGACACTCAATTTCTTTGTTGTCACTACTCAACTATTTCTAAAATTTTTGAATATTTGTTTCTTTCTCTTTAACCCTAGTTCTGCGTTTCAGGTGTTTGTACTGCTTGACTCATTGCAACATCCCTTGGAAGATTTTCACCATCCAGTTACTGTTCATTAGTATTCACATGCACATCCACCTTTAACTCACATTCATGCATACACTCCCAGACAAAAGCTCTACTAATGGACTTCTTAGGTGATCTCAAACACATTTGTACTTAAACATATACAAGTGTTGACAAATAAATAAATATTTGCATGTTACGTGAAGAGTAAATTTTCTCTTTGCTTCAAGGACACACTTTCCATCCTTGATACATCCCAAATCTTCTGCCACCTGAAAGGATTGGTAGGAAGTCAGAAGGAGAGTTTGTAATATTTTTGACAGGGCAAAGGGCATGTACAGCTGGTTTGAGGAAGGTAGAGGGATCTATGGCCACAAACAGCAGCAAGAACAGGACAGAGAAGGAACCTGGACATTTCATTACTTAGAGTAATGCCAGTAAAATGTAGATAAGCATATATTGCTTCTTCACCTCCAAGGATGGCACAGATAATATTTACAAGATGCAGAGACTCTCTTTTAGTGTTTGCAGTAGTTTATAAATAACAAAAATACCTTTGTGAACTCCAGGTTTTCCCCTGCTTAGCAGATGGCCAAAAGAAGCAATTACAGTGTGCACTAACCAAGCAGAGTTTTCCTCACAAAAAAGTCACTAAAATCCTTTATATGTGAACAAGCTTTTGTTAATGACCTCTTTGAATTTTACTGGTGAGCCCAGCAATAATACATGGCTATTGTTAGAAATGTAAATGCAAAGAGATAAGGAAATTTTCAGGCAAATCTATATTTAATTTCAAAGAATGCTGCTCATTTCTAATGGCCTTGTTTGCATGGATATCTGATGGTAAGGCTAGGGGAGGGTCACAGCAGATAAAACCTAACAGGATCACTGAATGAAAAACAAATATTTATTTTCTCTTTGTCTCTTTGGGACTCATTTGCATTAAAACTGCAGCTTTTCCAGAGATGGTTAGTGAAAAAAAACCCACCCTCATTTATGCATTTAATATTAGGAAGGCTCTTTGAGATTAAGGTTATATAAAAGCTGATTCCACTCTACATGCTCATCTTTCCACAAAGAACACCAGGCTGAGATGAACAGTACGGATGCTTGGTTTGTTGTGTACCTCAAATTTGCATTTTATTGCACCTATGTATTTTTATAACTCTATTATAGATCCTATTGTCACACTCGGTTTCTTTCCTGAATTCCAGCTGCTATTCTACAGAGCTATTTGTCACTTATTTTAACCTTGAGCATGCAAAACTCCTCACAGGTTTAAAATTAAGAAAGAGCTTACCTGAAGAGCCATTTCATGCATTCAGTCAGTCTTCTACCCAAAGGTCTTTTGCATTATCTCCTGTAACTTCCTTGCTCTTTGGCTCTGGAAAACCCTTTTGTTGTCATCCTTAATGTAATGAGATTCCTTTCAGAAATTAAAAAATTGGGTGTGGGTACGTTTTACTGAGTGGATTTTTGTTTGCTCAAGTCTGGTAAACTCACTGTGCTAAAAGAATCATGGAATGGTTTGGGTTGGAAGGGACCTTAAAGACCATCATGTTCCAAACCCTTTGCCATGTGCAGGGACACCTTCCACTATCCCAGGTAGCTCCAAGCCCCATCCAACCTGACCTTGGACACTTCCAGGGATGGGGCAGCCACAGCTTCTCTGGGCAACCTCTGCCAGGGCCTGACCACCCTCACAGGGAAGAATTTCTTCCTAATACCCAACCTAACCTGCTCTTTTCTAGTTTGAAGTCATGCTTTAAACTTTTCTAAGAGCAGTGTGGGCTACAACTCCCCCAGACACATTTTGCTGGGATGGTCCCAGCAGAGACAAGAAGGGCTCCCACCTGTGCAGGACAGTCAGAGCCTGTCAGGATTGTTGTGTCCATGCTTTTATTACGTGGTAGAATGCAAATACCCCAGAAGTTGCTGAAAAACAGGATGATTATTGCAGAACACTTTGCATGCCTTTGTATTTCTGTCATTGTTGCATTTGACACACAGTAAAACTATAAAATATGATCAGAGCACTGAGGTTTTCTTGTTTGTTATTCTCTGCTTGGTGTGAATAAGTATGTTGCAAAAGCCCATTTTTTTAAAGACTGTTTAAAAACTGTTTTAAAAGATGCACAAGTGTATGCTTCCTTTTAACAAGTAGATGATTATTATGATTACTTTTAAGTGAGCCAAGTTATAAAAGAGACAAGAATTCAGGTAAAGTGAGAAATGGGATCTCTTGATGGAGTTTTGAATGAAATAGAATTTCACACCAAAATAATTGCATCTCTGTGCTGATTAATGATTAACCTGGCTCTTGAGTTTTCATTTCTGAATACCAGCTTCAGTCTTGAGACAGACTGCCTCTGAAGTCAATAGAAGTCACATGTACATCAAAAAAAGGAAAGTTATCTTTGTCATTAACCTTGAGAAGCATCATCGATTACTGGCAGTAAGTAAGATCTAATGCTTTTAGAGAAACAACTGCTTCAAAAACAATTTTCAAGGCATATTTGAAAATGAGTTAGATGAAGCTACAACAATATGGCATTGATATGATTTGGTACAGCTAGCTCAGTATTGCTTTGAAATGCAGTTCAGTTAGCTTTACTTTATGATAAAGAAGTGAAAAGTCACCATGTTGCTTTGTTTTTGATTTGCAAACCTTGAGAATTGTAGCTGCCCATATCATCATCAGTTATTTAAACTATTAATGATGCTTCTCCAGTAGATAAAACATCAGTAATTGGAGTCTTTTTGAATTAATTTTTTTTTTTTGTACTTTTTGGCCTCTTTGGGCTCTTCTGCACCATTAGGGACTGTTTAAACTGTCAAAATTTTAACTGTCAGAACTGCCCTTCTTTCAATTTTTTTCAATATATTTTGTACACAACAAAGGGATCTGTGCTTTCACTCATTCTAAGAATTTCCAAGATTAAATAGATATATGGCTATATTGGATTGCCTTCATCAGATGTACGAGCAACAAAGTTTGAAATAAAAGAAACCGTTTTGGACACTTTGTCCATCAGTTTCCCAAGTGGATGACAACATTTTGCAGGGTATGGTCTGCCCTAGCAAGTTTTATTAGACTCAGATATTAGGAGCCTGCAATGTTCTTCGTCAGGTGAGAGCATTTCAGATGACTACAAAGGTTTTGCTGATGCTCTTTTTGTGTGTTATAAGTAAGGGTCCTAGAGAGATATTGAGAATATGGCCCCAAAATTGCCTTGATTGATGTTTTAGAAGGATGTGTCAATGTAGTGTCTTGGGAGAGAAAAAGCCCAGAGCAGATCAGATAAAAAAGGAAAACTAAATTTGAGTTATGTGCTATTGAAATAAATGAATAATGAAATAAAGGTTGTTGTGCTGAAATAAAATAAGATGTAGAATTGTTCTACTCTGGTGCTTGGCCATCAGCAAATTGNAAGAAACCGTTTTGGACACTTTGTCCATCAGTTTCCCAAGTGGATGACAACATTTTGCAGGGTATGGTCTGCCCTAGCAAGTTTTATTAGACTCAGATATTAGGAGCCTGCAATGTTCTTCGTCAGGTGAGAGCATTTCAGATGACTACAAAGGTTTTGCTGATGCTCTTTTTGTGTGTTATAAGTAAGGGTCCTAGAGAGATATTGAGAATATGGCCCCAAAATTGCCTTGATTGATGTTTTAGAAGGATGTGTCAATGTAGTGTCTTGGGAGAGAAAAAGCCCAGAGCAGATCAGATAAAAAAGGAAAACTAAATTTGAGTTATGTGCTATTGAAATAAATGAATAATGAAATAAAGGTTGTTGTGCTGAAATAAAATAAGATGTAGAATTGTTCTACTCTGGTGCTTGGCCATCAGCAAATTGAAGACATTTAAGGCCTAAATCATGGTTCTAACTCGGGCAAATGCTCAAATATACAAAGATTTTGTCTAAGTAAATGTTGTAGAAATTACCAGTCTGTGTAAACTTGCATGAGACTGACTTTAGTCATATGCATCCAGCTCTGCCTTTTTTATTAAGATGTGACCCTTCTCCTGCTGCAAGCTCATCCCTTACACCATGATTTGCAGCAATTAATTGGTCTCCTCTAAGCTGACTAGGAAATCCATATACTACTGTAATTACCTGAATGTAAAATATTTAGGAAATATCTATCATGCTCTTGGAAGTCTCAGGTCATTGAAAGAAAGCCAATGAAATTGCAAACAGGCTGAAGGGATTGGCTATCAGGTACCTTTCCTCCCCCCTCCCCATTCTCTTGGCTCTTAGCATTTGTCTCTAGGGCATGACCAAATAGTGGTCATGTGTCATAAAGGCATTTATCATGTAATTACAGCTTTAAGATCAGTTTCTGTTGATGTGAGATGATTACTGTGTATTTCACGCCTTTCAGGTTCCCAGCTGGGATTCAGAGATTTAAGGACATGGGATATATATTTTTTAAATTTATGAGATAGCCATTAATTTAATTAATTGGACCATAAGAGTTCAGTCAGTGACCAAATAAGAATCCTGCGAAACAGAGGGAACCTGATGTTTTATGAAGTTTCAATATTTTTGATGTGTATAACTTGGCAAAGCAAAGGCCTTTGTTTCCTCCTCAAGGAGCACAACACTTCTGTGGAGTAAGGAAAATAACACATCAAAGTCATTCACTGTGAAACTTGATATTAGAATAAGAATGTTGGTCAAATGAGACTATTTTAAGCCTGACTTAAATGGTATTGTCCCTATTTGTTAGCAATAGCCCAGTGTTTTTTCTGTACGGCTTGCATCAATACCTGCATTTTAAAATCTGGACTCAGGAATTGATTGATTCCTTGAAATAATTTTGATATTTTATGTTGTGTTTTTATTTGATTCTGTGTTTTCAAATTGAGACCTGATTTCAGTTACTGTGAGAGGAACTCTGTCACCAAGGTGACCATGAAGATGATTTCATGTTGTCAATATTCACTACGTTGTGACCTTTCATGAAAATGGATTTCCTATTTCTTCTGATATTGAGGTCAGATTTTTTTGACCATCCTCACAGCTGTTTAGATTAACATATGATATCTTTAAAGGCTTTATTAAGGCAGTTTAAGATTTTATTGAAATATATTTTAGCTTTGTTTCCATTATCTCCTAACATGAGATGCAGCAGGAAATCCAGATCAGCAGCTGTGTCCACGTTACGATTTCCTCTTAAAAACTTTAGCCTGGCTCCTGTCCAGAGATAGATCCAAATGTCAAAATTTAGCAGAAACAGCCAGAAACACAACATAAAATATCAAAATTATT
>VYZS01023659.1:0-15504 GCA_013400695.1 Neodrepanis coruscans
GTGATTCTATGACAAGACCCTTATTTTGTTTTGTCAGTCTTCATCAATTGAGTTTTTAATGAAGTCCCACAAATGATTTCACTGACAAGCACAGTTGGAAGGCAGCTTTCCCACAGCTCCGGAGTGAAAATGAGCAACAGAGGAGAACTGAAATTTCGAATATATATTTTTTTTTCTTTTTACCAGATAAATAGTAACATGAAGCTCTCCCCTAAGGGAAATTTTTATGTAAACCAGAGTGGATTACCAGCATGTCCCAGCTGCTCTTGGATTAAAACCTGTGTCTGCAGGTGCAGAATTTAGAATCACCCAGAATTATCCTGAAATTGATGTCATGATGCTATAAAGGACATATGTATGATGTATGATGCTAAATAGGACACAACCTCAGAACCATATGGTCTCATCAAAGCCCTCCCTATGTCTGACAAGAGTCTTACTGATGTTCATAATTTTTGATCTATTTAATTTGATCTATTTGTAGTTGATCTATTTATTACTTTAATAGTAGTTCCTTTGTTGCTGGAGGAAGATACTTTACATTATTCTGCATTTATAAGTTAAAAGCATATCTTGGAAACTTCTATTAATAAAAGAAACCCCAAAAACCAAAACACACCCACAAACAACCTCAGTCACAATCTTCTGCTGATTTATCCCACTTTAATTTCATACAGATCATTTAGAAATAAACTGGATTTACTGCATCAGATTTTTTTTTCTGATATTTTCCTAATACCCCAAAATGTTCAGGAAGTCAAACTCTGTGACAGTGTTGGTTCCTTTCACTATCTGACTATCAAGTTGTAGCTTTTTATTTCATCTAACAAGTTCACATTACAAGTAGCAAGTGAAATAATATTTCTCTTTGATAATATTTAGCAGCAGCAATGAAAAAATCCCCATGAACACCTTAGTTTTCCTTGCATAAACAAGAAAATAAGACACAAAATTAGAGTGGTAAAAGTGGAGCTCAGTAACATGGTGAGGTAGTTAAAGAAGAATATTCCTGGAATAGTTGGGTGAATTGAAATCTTCTCTACTGGAACTAAACCATGAAAGTGATGACTGCAAAACAGCTCTGAATTAATTGCATTCCTGAGGATACTTCAGCTGTAAGTAAGACTCTCAAAACGAAAATACAATTTTACCTATAAAAAGAAAAATTTTTTTTTTATTTCCAGTTACAATGAAAGATGGAGAAAGCAGAAATTCAGAAAAATACAGATTTAAGAAAAGAGTAAATAGACTTCAGGTTTAAAAATAAAACCCAGCAGCTGTTTTCATATTGTTTTTTCTGCATGAGTACTACAAATTTCCAATGTAGGTTTCTTCTGATCTGCTTTTGTAAATTTTTCTTTCTCAAGAGTATCCTTTGCTTCTTCACATATTTACTTTTTCACTCTTCAGCCTCTCACTCTATTCTCTGCTCTCTTCTCCCTTTTTCCTAACAGATAGTGAATGATGTGGTTTTGCCCTTATGGCCCAACCGAAACAGCACTGCTGCTTCCCTGCTCCATCTAGTGGGTTCACTGCTGTATGTGCTCCAAAACCTTGATATCACATGGGAAAAGGGATGAAGAGCACAGAAACCAGCCTGACCACAGATAACAGCCAGCTCCAGAGACTGTGGCTTATAATTTGGTTAGATTTAACTCTGAAATCCACTGTTGTCTTTATAAAATGTGGAGAACATTCCAAAATTGCCACTGGTATTACCTGACCACCGTGGCAAGCGTTACAATTCTCAACACCTATGGACCTTGCAGAACATCACAACAGGGTTTTTATCTTATTTGTATCAAACAAAAGTAAATGCACATCAGCAGCTTAATGGTAACACCCAAAGAGCCAGCCCTGTCTAAAGATATGTGACTGAAAGTAAAGACAAATTGATGCAAGTCCTTTCTAGCTTTCACAAAGACTCTGAACACCAATTTGGTCAATAAAGTATTTAAGCCCTCAGTGCTGTGTGGGCTGCTGTAAGATTAATATTTGAAAGTCTTTGGCAGTGCAAAAAGGCCTTTAATTTATTTTCACTCAAGGCATCACAGTCAGTACCAACACAGGAAACTGCCTTTCCAGTTATTCTTTTAGTATTAAGGTTTTTGTGACACCAGGCAGAACTTGCATCTTTTGCTTCTATGTATATTCATTATCCATTTATCCCTGAAGCACTGACTGGAGGGAAATCTGTCCTCAGCACACACTAAATAAATACAGATCTCACTACTGAGCTCAGATTTATTTGTGGTGGTGACAGCTGAGTCAGCATTGGGTGAATTTGGAATTTAAGTTTTAGGGCAGCAAAGCGAGCTCGCCTGACTCTGTGCCCAGCCAGAAGAGGGTCTGCAAATGGGTCTCCCACTGGTTAATGTGACATCCAGACCACATAAACCCCTCACAACTATGACCCTGATGTTAGTGAAGTTGTGAGGCCTTGTGAGGACTAAATGCAAACCTCTCCTTTTGGATTTTACCAAACTCCTTCCTGCTTCAGCTGGGTGCATGGCACACTCTCATACACCCACTCAAATGGTAAAGGGCACAGAAATAAAGATGTTTCCAGGCCAGTGCATAGAACTGTGCATTTACACCACTGCTTTCAGTATACAACACGTTGTAAAGAAGAAAGCACTCACAGCTGCCTCTTCTTCAGGAGAGATGGGGTAAGCAGCAGTTCCAGAAGTTATTAACCAGAAGGACTTTGCAAGTGCTAACATCTTTCATTAGTAGTAACTAAATATGGTTGGTACTACCAAATCCTCACATGGAACATATAAATGGATATTTGCACATTACTGTAGTTTAACACATAATGTACTTCAGGTTCCTCATATAGTTCATGGCCCAAGGCATTCAAAGCAGAAATTGAATTATTGTCCAATGCAGGTACTCTAAGTCTTCCTAAGTACTAAACTCAATATTACTATTCCTTGGTGGTGTCTATGAAGATTTTTGAGCAATGGAACTTCTCTGCCTCCGAATGCAAGACCACAAAATCACAGAGTGGTTTGGGCTGGAAGGGACCTTAAAAATCATCTCATTCCCAACCCCTGCCATGGGCAGGGACACCTCCCACTATCCCAGGTTGCTCCAAGCCCCATCCAACCCGGCCTGGGACACTTCCAGGGATGGGGCAGCCACAGCTTCTCTGCCCAACCTGTGCCAGGGCCTCCCCACCCTCACAGCCAAGAACTTCTTTCCAGGATCTAATCAAACCCTGCCCTCTATCAGTTTGAAGCCATTCTCCCTTGTTCTGTCACTTCAGGTCCTTGTCCAGAGTCCCTCTCCAGCTCTCTTGGAGCCCCTTTAATCACTGGAAGGGGTTCTAAGATCTCCCTGGAGCCTTCTCTCTCCAGGCTGAATTCTCTTAGCCTTTCAATCCATCTCCATGAGTGTCCAAGTGTATTATTATCCCAAAGCAGCCCATCTGCTCTGCATTCACACCCAGCAGTACATTCATTGGGAGTCTGAACAAAGGACATCTGTGATGTGGCCCTGTGTCACTGATCAATACAGAGTACAAACCTCGGTTCCGTGGTGTCCCAGCACAGACACACGTTCCTCAGGGACAGGAGTAAGAACCACGGAGGGACCAGCACCAGGGACAGTGGCTCTTGTCACCACAGCTGCCTTGGGATACACTCTGCATGTTCCACGGGGTTTACTCTTCGGGGTGTGGGACAATTTGTGCTTTGTATGTTGAGTAAATCACAAAAGTTTCTACACAGCAATTTAAGCACAATATAATGAATGCAAATCAGTATTTCTACTGCATCAGAAATACTTTTATTTTCTGACCATGACCATTTTCTCAACAGTCCTCCCAAGAAACATCACCATAAGATACAGCAAACACCACGAACATTCCAACAGCCACACTGACCATTTGAAAAGTGATCCAATACTCTGATCAAAATTCATTATCTCAAAGCTGCAGCACATCTATAATCAGCCCACGATCAGAATGTAAAGCATTAAAAACAGCCACAAAATCCCAAACTGTCTAAATATGGGACCATAGTCATAGAATCCTAGAATCACAGAATGGTTTGGGTTGGAAGGGACCTTAAAGACCATCCAGTCCAACACCCCTGCCATGGGCTGGGAAAACATCCACTAAAGCAAGTTGGTCCAAGCTCCATCCAGCCTGGTCTTGAACACTTTCAGGGATGGGGAGTGTGAGGACTGTTCTCTTGAGTTGCCTGCTGATCTAAATGGTTTTAAGCAGTTTTGGAAGTTCATGCTTGTTCTGAACATGGTATCTAGAAGGATACATGGGGGTACCACAGGAAAGCAGAGATTCCTGCAGTCATTGTTGTGCTGTGGGGCAAGTGAGTGTATTTATTTAATAATTCCAAGAATTACTGTGACTCCAGCACCCTGCAGTCCCTGGCCAAAAAATGCCATTCCACTGCACAGAAAAGCCATGGGGCCAGGCACAGATCAGCCCAGAGATCCTGTCAGCAGTGAGCAGAACGGCTTCGCACATCCCATCTGCTGAGAGGTCAAGGCTTCATTATCAGAATTTGTAAAAGAGAGATTAAAATGGATCCAGGCCAATTCAGCACATCTGCCATGGAGGAACATCAACCACTGCTGGTTTCAGGGGAGATGGGTTATTAAATGCAGTTTCTCCAGAGATATAAAAGGTGTGAAAGGCACAGCAATGCATCAGCTGCTTCTCTCTGGGACAAATCTACCTGACTCACCCTCCTCACAAACATCCTTGGATGTGTCAGAACGCTGTACATTCAGTGAGGTGACACTAGTTCCATGTCTGTCATGTCAAGAAGTAGAGGCATAACTGAATCAACCAAAAACTTTCTGGCACATACCTGCTCACCTGATGATCACAGACAAATTTAAATGTCTAACAAATTCTTCAGTATTGCTCACGAACAAACGAGTATGAGAAATGTGAGTTAGACCCGCACTAAATAAAAAAAAATAAAATAAATTTAAATAATATNCATCAACCACTGCTGGTTTCAGGGGAGATGGGTTATTAAATGCAGTTTCTCCAGAGATATAAAAGGTGTGAAAGGCACAGCAATGCATCAGCTGCTTCTCTCTGGGACAAATCTACCTGACTCACCCTCCTCACAAACATCCTTGGATGTGTCAGAACGCTGTACATTCAGTGAGGTGACACTAGTTCCATGTCTGTCATGTCAAGAAGTAGAGGCATAACTGAATCAACCAAAAACTTTCTGGCACATACCTGCTCACCTGATGATCACAGACAAATTTAAATGTCTAACAAATTCTTCAGTATTGCTCACGAACAAACGAGTATGAGAAATGTGAGTTAGACCCGCACTAAATAAAAAAAAATAAAATAAATTTAAATAATATCCCCAAAGAGAGTCTAATTTCCAACAAGAATCCAAGTCACCTTGTAAAGAGAAACCAGCATGTGTCCACTGAGAGAAGTACACACACTCTGGTGAGAATGTGATGCTGCAAACAGTGGTTCAAGTAATTTAATATGTTCATTTTCTTCAATAAGATTTAGTACTGAAATGTATTTTTATTAGGGAAACAAGTTTGTTTATAAGACACTTATTTCCTTATCCCTGAGCAATCTACAGAAAGAAGGAAAACATTTTTCATACTTTTCTTTCCAGGTGTTTTGACGCACCAATAAAACAACATTTAAGGTTCTCAATAAAAGTATGACTCAAAAAAAAAACCTAAAAAAAAGTCTCCTCAAACTGAAGAAAAACTGAGTTGATTGGCGAGATGAAGCCCAACACAAAATAATAGAAAATTGTATAAGGACACTATGCCTTGAGAAAGACCATGACAGCAGCCAAATTAAACAGATTCTGGTTTTTGTCAGAAAGAAATGCATTTCCTTTCTTTCATAGTATAGTTTGGTTCAATAACTCCCATGTTAAGACAAACCTGTTTTATAGTAGTCAAAAATTGTGTATTTATAGTTCTAAATCCTCAATCTCAGGAAGTATAAAATAAATATTTATTACAAATTAATTCAAAGCTGGAAAAGGCTTTTGCTCCCTCCTGTTGCTGTCCCATTGTGACTATAATTTTTTCAACAGGACAAATAATTCAGCAATGATACAAAACTCTCATACCTCTAAATAGAACAAGAGGAACAGTGAGATGCAACAGCTCCAGGCATATTTTTTACTTTTAACTCCAGTGATGACCAGTTTTTATGGCTCAGGTCCATTCCTGTAGCAGTTAATGCCAAATTCCACTAGGTGTCATCTACTGCTGTGTTTCTACTGGGAATATGAAAAGGCTGGAGCCAAAGACTCCTCACATTAATATTTCTATATATTAATCCTTCCTTCTGTTAAGTCCTTGGGATGCATCTATAAATTCCCATTCTATATATTACTTATGCACATATCTTGTTATTGCATCCGCTGTTGCTACTCATAGTTATGCTTATTTTCTAAGAAATACTTTCTTTAAGGAATGGAAAGCTGCCACACTCTCAGAAAAAAAAAAATCAAACTAACTCCAAAGGAAAACAAAAGCTGTTCCATGCCTTTTTATATGACATTCCTTATGCCTGAATACTGCTATTTTTGGATGAACACATAATTTCTGAGCTACAGCTAGAAACAGCCAGTCATAGGAACAAGGAAAATGGCATGAAGTTGTGTCAGGGAGGGTTAGGCTGGATTTGGGGAACAGATTCTTCCCCCAGAGGGTGTTTGGGCACTGAACAGGCTCCCCAGGGCAGTGGGCACAGCACCAAGGCTGCCAGAGCTCAAGAAGCCTTTGGATGACACTCAGGCCCAGGGTGTGACTCTTGAGGATGTGCAGGGCTAAGGGTTGGGCTCCTTCTGGGTCCCTTCCAACTCAGCATATTCTCTGATTATTTCAGTCCTGTGGTTCTGAACACTTCTAATTCAATGTGTATTTCTCCATGTACCAACAGCACCATCACGACTGCACTGCTGAGAGGCTGATATTCCTTGGATAAGCACCTGGAGAAGCAAGTTAGTACCAAATCCACAACAGTCCAGGTACATGGAGCTGTTTTAGAGATCTGACTTACTGCATGTTAAGACAATCTTTACAACATCCCCCTCTATAATTTGAATCCAGCCACTATAAATGCAAATAAATATTCAGCTGAAATGTGAAGCCAGAAAACAACCAGATAAATACAGTTTTCAAATGTATGATGGAGCTCATATAACGTCAGTATAGAAAGGGATCATTGCTGCTGTCGGAGACACTGATACTAAAACATGATAAAAATCCTATCACTCCTGTTCAAGGCTGATAAACCCCAAATATAAGGACTGAAGGAAAATTGCTGTCAGTGCATTCAGCAGCACAGGGCTGTCTGGGCAAGGAATGGGACCCAGAGGAACTTGCTGTGTTTACAAGAGTAAATAAAACCAGAAGGACATAACATTCTGTAGAGCCAGTATCTCTAGAAGAAAAGAGCAGCAAAGACTGATTCAAGCTGGACAGCATTTCTGGACCAAGAACAATTAGATATGATAATCAATTAATTTAGATTAATTCAGAAAAGATAAACAATCATTAAAATGTTAAGGCTTTGGAAATGACTTTTCAGCTGACCAACTATTTTCAAGGTGAACATTTCTCTGTTTATCAAAGTTACATCATTCAATTCCTGTTGGAAGAGGTTACAAAAAGAAAATTCAATGGCTTTCTGAAGCAACTGCAATAACAGCAATTTCTTTATTAGCATTGTTATTGTAACCCTGAAAATAAAAGCATGCCACAAATTAAATTTGATTTTACTTTTTAGTTTATTATGCTTAAATATTTTACTCTCTTAAGACAAGTCATCTATTTTCTACCTCAATGAAACAACACAATATAATGAATTAATCATTTATCTGCGATAAAGAACCAGATAGAACTAGTGGAGAATAATTTTCATTCCCTCTTCCTGCACTATTTATAATATGTTTATCATCCTAGGCCCACAGCTACAGTTTTTAAGATATTTGTTTTAAATATTGCCAAGTTTAGAGTTACCTTCTTTTGCACAGAGTTCATGTTACACACTGGACATTGGATTTGCAGGATCTAAAAGTCTCTTAAAAACTTTTGTGGTTAATTTACTCTTAGAACTTACCTACTGTTTTAAGGCACAGGACACACTGTATGATTAAACTAGGAGGTATCTGGATTTGTGATTTACACTGGAGAGAAGCACTTAAAAAGAGGAAAGAATGGGGGGAAAAAGGAAATAAAAACCCCCTCCCTGCTGCTCTCAAACTCTTGGATCAGTGCAATTTCTTATGACCCCAAAGTCATAAGTGTCCAAGGCCAGGCTGGACAGGGCTCTGAATAACCTGGGATAGTGGAAGGTGTCCCTGCCCATGGCAGGGGGGTGGAATGAGATGGGCTTTAAGGTAGTTTTTCTGTGATGGTTCAAAAAAGAGCCAAATGGAAAATTCCCAAGAGTTTCCAACTTCAAGGCGACTTTTAGGAATCATATTTAGCAAACTAACCCAAAGTAATTGGTAAATAAGAAAAAAAAAAACAGAAAAATATCTCTGTGGAGATTTCATTTCAGTTCAGTTCATATTCAACTTCATCCACTCAATCAGACAGTGTTGGACTCAATGAAAAATATTTCTATTATTAATAAAGATGCTGCCTGGGTCTCTTCCTATAGGAATCTATCGCATCTCTACTCCCACAGCTTCTCTTTACCTGTTTCAATCAACAACTTTCTTTATTTCAATCTCTATATTAAGAATGCCCATTAAATTTTGGTGTGTTTGACAAACAATGCAGTGTCACACCATCTATTTGTACTTTAAATTTCATATGCTGAATTTACAAATGAGGTTTCAAATGGCTTCTCTCAATAGTCACTTAGCAAAAAAGCTTTATATAGCCCACAGACAACTAAGCAACTCAGTCAGCTTAAATTCCCTCTACTATGGGAAGATTTTCCCCTTCATCTCCCCTGTACAATTATTTGCAGTATTTACATGTAAGTAGAGATTTCAGTAGGAACAGCCAAGTCAGTCCTAAAAACCACATTTTTTTTTCTCACAATATCCCTGCACAAACCCCTCAGGATGAGGAACCACCTCCTTAATTAACAACTCGTCTTGTACCAATTAATTTCCCATTAGTATTAAGCAGAAATATCACAACTTACTACATATCTTGCCATTTCTCAGGCAAATCCCACAAAATACACGTGCTTCCCTCTGATCTTAGGGAGACATTTGGAAATTCAAGGTGTAAAAAGCACAGTCTCCAAAGCAACTGCAGGAGCAGACAGGAATCTGGAACAAATTTGAGCAAACTGGTGAAAATTCAAATTGTGAGATAAGTCTAATGCTCCCAGATGAAAATGAAAGAAAGATTTATTCCATTGGCAGCTTGGCTTTCCATGCCTTGCCGCTCAAGTATGGAAGGATCCACATCACATCCAAGAGACCAGGTATTTTTGAAACATCCAAAAAAAGCATGCTCAGCACTAAATACTATAGATTGATTGCAAAATGGAAAAGAAAGCTCAAGTTGAAAACTATTTTTAATAAAGAAACATTTCCACAAACCCTCCTTTGATGATCCTTGGGGGTCCCTTCCATAATACCCCTTCTGGATATTCTGTGACTCTATGTCAACAAGATCCTGTGATATTTTAACAAGCAACACCAAGGCCAAAAACTGGATGATGTGTTTTCCTAATGTAGAGCATAAAGAATGGAGCTTTACCTGATGAGAACATATATCAAGGCGAGACATTAATCTTGAATGGTGAAGACCTGCTTGAGGTTGATTTTTCAGATAAATTGTACACTATCTCTAAATTTAATGATCAAGCTGTAAGAACTATTTATACTCCCTTCCTTTTTGAACACAAATCCATTGATACAGGGTGAGACTGGGGCAGACATCTAAAAGAAACTAGCTAATAAAATGAGAAAAAAGAAGGGTAATAATTATTTTTGTAACTAAAAATATGCATGTTTTAAAGTGTTAAAGAACAGGTCTGTAATTACAAGTGGAATGTAATGGAGATTCTCATTTCAAGCTTTAAGCTGAAAAAGGGTAAATTTAGCTGGAGTGAGTCCAGAGGAGGCCCCGGAGATGCTGCCAGGGCTGGAGCCCCTCTGCTCTGGAGCCAGGCTGGGAGAGCTGGGGGTGTTCACCTGGAGAAGGGAAGGAGCCAGGGAGACCTTGGAGCCCCTGGCAGAGCCTAAAGGGGCTCCAGGAGAGCTGGAGAGGGACTTTGGACCAAAGTACAGAGTGACAGGACAAGGGGGAATGGCTTTCCACTGCCAGACAGCAGGGTTAGGTGGGATAATAAAGAAACTGCCCAGAGAAGCTGTGGCTGCACCATCCCTGGAAGTGTCCAAGGCCAGGTTGGATGGGGCTTGGAGCAACCTGGAACAGCGGAAGGTGACTGTGCCCGTGGCAGGAGGTGGAATTAAATGAGCTTTAATGTCCCTTCCAACACAAACCATTGTTTAGCTATACAGTTCTATGATTTCTCATGAGCAATTTCTGTATCTAATAATTGCTGGGTTTTTTGCCTTGCCCTGAAGTGACCACTCTGTTGGCATTGTAGGCATTGTCCTCAAAGACCTGCCAGCTTTGGTGATAGAAACAGTTCAAACAGTCATTACTTCTGGGTTTTGTCTGTATAATGGCAGGTAGGTACCGGAGATTTGGTCCAGGAGAGGTTAGGAGTTACACAAAGAGATTGCAGCCTGTCACACCACACCCCTGCTCACCTGGAAATGCCCATTTCATCTCTCTACATAAATACACAGCAACGTCCACAAGGTTTCCAAATTATTTCATTTTCTTGGGTGAAAGCAACTGTAATTGGGTGGGCTGTGCAAGTTCATTCTTCCCTGTTCTAGTTAAGTCACAGACATTCATCTTTCCACAAAGAGCCCAAATTGTTCCCTTCTGCACCGAGTGTTTTGTTGTCTCATTTTAACTGACCCATCAGACCATAAAGAGCAATACAAGGCCTTCACATCTCTTAATTGGTGTCATTAGGAATCCTTTCTCATTTACTGTGAAAAGGACTCGCATCTCCTAGAGAAGAACTGAAAGTCTTATGTTCAACCTCCCAGATTTGCAGTCAGAGGCAGCGCTGATTAAATATAATTCCTCATTAAAAGCCAGAAAGGAGCTGGGACCAGTTTCTTTGAGTAGAAAGGCATTTCCTGCATAAAGGCATTTCTTATCGAAGTTCAAACAAATAAACAAAGTTTCTTCCGTGGTTGTCTTTATCCTGCATTATTCCCCGCTCAGAGCAGGCAGCAGAGCTCGCTGTGAAGAACAGCAGAATTATATTCATGTGACTCTTTAGGTTTCATCACGTCTCCCAAATAAAAGATGTTATTTCCAATACAACGGCTGCCAGCAAACATACATCAGCTGAAGGCTCTGAAACTTCAATTAACTGATGACCTGTGGGCAGCAGTGCCTCGCTGTGGTCCGTGAACGCACATAAAGCAGCGTATTAAACCCCTGTTACATTAAACAGCTTCACAGAGCACTGAGCACCTGAAGACACCCTGTTCTCTTTCTACTTTCACAAAAGACTTTGTTCCTTTGTCAAATCTGAATAACACAAATGATTCTTAGGAAGGTACTGATTGCAAAACATCATTGTGAGGTGAACTTATGGACGACACAGAAGGACATTAATAATGGGACCCCCTCCCTTGGGAGATCCGTCACTGTCTGTGTATTTAACAAGGATATTATACAGTGTGAATATCCAGTAATAAGGTCACCACTACTTGTCTGGCCTTATTAATAAGATAATCTCATGCTGGCTGATTGGAGGTGGTTCAAAGGATGCAGCAGGAATGTGCTGGGAGGGCTGGAAGGTGATGGAGCCCCATCACTACGGCCAGTGCCCAATGGCTGGACGTGCACAGCAAAGTGGTGGCCAAGCTGTGCTGGCAAAGGGGACACAAGAGCAAAGAACACACTCAGAGGTATTTAGTGGCAGCCAAAAAGGCCTGATATAAGATAAACTGCCTACAGCCAGGCACTTTTTTAAACATTCTGGCTTAGACTTACTTCACAGTTACACCAGGGAACCAAACTGCAACTGCAAAATCCTGAACTGTATTCAAGTACCTGATTAAATTATGCCATGTAACAATTGTCTTGGACTCACTGGGATGGTATCCGTTAATCAGACAGTTTATGGATCTCTTCCATAGAAACACACTGTAGTTCAGCAACTATTCAGTAATTCTCATTCCACAGGTGATGGGATCTGTCTCTAATGCCTTTCAGAAATACATCAAGAATCTGCTTCCTGACTATCCCAGTAATGTTTTTTAATTTAAAACATGCAACAAGATCATTTTTGGTGATGTTGGGAAAGACAAAGTTTTCTCTTCACTACTAATGATGCAAATAATAAAACCAATCTCAGGTTTAATTTGCCCTCCACACAGAACTCTTGCACAGAAATTGTATTAATCCACTTAACAACAGAATTTCATTCCCAGTTAATAAATAAAAGCCCTTGTATGATATAATCAATTAAATAAACAAGTTGTAGCACTTATGTATCTCTTTTCATCCAAGGTTCTATTTAACAGCTCTCCAAGTAGGGCTGCCAGACTCTTTTTTGCTAAGGCTTGTTTTTTTCCAATAATCACTTGATCGATCACAGATAAAGTAAAATCCTATATATCAGGGAGGTTTCTGTTGTCTGGTCTTCTCAACTTTCTTACCCCTTCACTGACCTGCAAACTTCTCAGGAATTGATGGGTATCTGGGCCAGCAGGTCACTGACCTCCCTTCAGCATCCAGACACTACACTCTGAAATAATGATGAATAAAGGAATGGGAGGGCTCACCTTTCCCAGGGGTTGCTTCTACATAAAGAATAGAAATAGGGGAGAGCTCAAAAATACCAGGTTTATGCAGTTCACTTCTTGTTTTTCTAACAGGCACCCTCAGTGGATTCATCAGCCCTCATCAGAGCTATTTAAGATAATAACTAAAAAGAACTGTCCCAAATGCAAATGTCCTTTCCAATTGCTACATTGGGAATTAGCCACTATCACAAGAGATGTTTAAATTTCTCTGGCTGAGGCCAGAAGGTGTTGAATCTCACAATCATCAAGGTTGGAAAATACCTCTGAGATCATCGTGTCCAACTGTTAACCCAGCACTGCCAAGGCCACCACTGCCCCATGTCCCCAAGTGCCACATCCACTGCTTTTGAACACTTCCAGGGAGGGTGACCCCACCACTTCCCTGGGCAGCCTATTCCAATGCCTGACCACCCCTTCCATGACTTTTCCTAGGATGCAATCTAAACCTCCCCTGGTGCAATTTAAGACCATTTCCTCTAGTCCTGCACTACAGAAAATTTCACATCAAGATATGCTGAGAGAAAAAAAAACAAAGAAACCAAAAAAGAATATATTAAGTTTAAAATACTTTTTCAGATTAATTGATTTAAAATGCTGGGATATAGAAGGATCCATTATTATACCAGCAGAAATCAGTAACTAAGAAGAATTTACTCTCTTATTCCTTGTCCTAATAGCTGATCTGAACATGTTTTCATCATGTCTCTTATGTGGGACAACTGCACTTAAGGGCTTCTTGCTGCCAAAAGTTTCATCCCGCTCCTATAAAAATCAACACAATATGATCTGGAAAAAAAGCCATAATTTTACACCAAAAAATGTAATCCACAAGGATAGAAAAAAAACAGTAACTCTGTAAAAAATTCCTTAGATTTATTTTAATTGCACTTGGCAAATAATCTCTGAGGGGAGGCAGGTTAACGTAACAGGGTTCACACACACATACAGACAAAAAAAATACCAGGTTCTAAACAGAATTGAGACACTGTTAACCCAACTGTTTTCCCTTAGTCATTTTATAATATTCAGTTAGAACATTTTGGATATTTATTTTGATGAATTGACTGAAAAGTAAAAGCCTGCATATGGATAGACTCATCTTGCACACTTCAGATGAAATGCAAATAGTGTGTGTCCTTCTGATCCAGTTTCAACTGAAGTTTTACCCTTCTCTATAGAAGGAAAAGGCTCTGACTCTACCTGTGATGTCTGATAGAGATCTATTCACATGATTGAATATTTGAGTAGTGAAGCTAAACAAATAAAGGATAACCATGAACTTCTAAGTGAGACAAATAAACCCATAAGAAAACTGATCAAGGCTCAGTGAAATCTCCAGACCAAAGCTGCACATGGAAGGTTCATAGGCACTGGCAGCCCTGGAAGCCAGACTTATCCTGGGCTCATCCCACAACATGGGTAGAAGACGGGGGGGATTCTGTCTCTTTGCCCCTCAGGTGAGCCCCCACCTGCAGAGTTGCCTCCAGCTCTGGGGTTCAAGATCAGAAGGACGTGGAGCTGTTGGAGTGAGTCCAGAGGAAACCACAGAGGTGCTGCCAGGGCTGGAGCCCCTCTGCTCTGAAGCCAGTCTGGGAGAGCTGGGGGTGTTCAGCTGGAGAAGGGAAGGAGCCAGGGAGACCTTGGAGCCCCTGCCAGAGCCTAAAGGGACTCCAGGAGAGCTGGAGAGGGACTTTGGATAAAGGACAAGGGGAATAGCTTCAAACTGGCAGAGAAACAGAAGGTTAGATTAGATATTAGGAAGAAATTCTTGACTGTGAGGGTGGGGAGGCCCTGGCACAGGTTGGGCAGAGAAGCTGTGACTGCCCCATCCCTGGAAGTGTCCAAGGTCAGCCTGGAGAGGGCTTGGAGCAACCTGGGATAGTGGAAGGTGTCCCTGCCCATGGCAGGGGGGTAGAATGAGATGACCTTTAAAATCCCTTCCAACCCAAACCACTCCATGATATGATTCTCTATCAACTAATATGAGCTAATTTAAATACAAGGCCAGTCTAACCAGAGCACAGGCTGTGGGAACAGACAAGACCCTCTGTCTCAGAGAGCAGCTCAATTTGTTACACATTAAGTAACTGGACATGTGGGATGACTCTTGCCTGAAAGGTGCATGTCTTTTTCTCCACTTACTTAAGAGAGCTGAGACCATACAACAGGTTTTTTTGTGAGATGAAGTGTGTGAGATACATTATTCATCACCTTTCAAAGTAGCATGGGCTTAACCATCAGACATAATGCAGGTGGAGATTTATGTCAGATGTTATGCCAAAGGTCAGATTACACATAATCAGAATCACCCTTTTGACTTTAAAATCCATAATGGTTACAGATTAGGAACAGGTGCCTTGAAGGCAACACAGTTCCATGGAAGGGAAACTGATGTGAGATGAAAGTCATTTATGACAACTCTCTTATATTTCTTTTTAATAATGGATGTCCATAAAGAAAGCTCAGTTCATTTTTAAATGACTGAACTTTTTGAAGCGATCTGCTAATGGCTCCTGTGACATTGACAAAATCTGAACAACATTTATCAGGTACATAAAGCTCAGAACATGGTCTGTGTCTTGTACCAGAGGAATTTACCCTAAACTACCCCATACTTGCTGGCATTTACCAAAAAAAAAAAAAA
>VYZS01023673.1:0-13192 GCA_013400695.1 Neodrepanis coruscans
GGCGGCTGCAGCAGGTGGGGCTGCTCCCCCCAGCAGCAGCGGCTAGCATGCAGGGTGAGGCCAGTCCCGGGGCCAGTGCTGCCATGCGGAGTGTACTCATGGTGAGAGGGCATGGTACCGCTGGTGGTCCTGGCGCCCGAATGTCCCATTGAACTGGCAGGGAAGCAGCAGCCCCTCATTTTGGAGAACTGCAGCCACGGGGCATTTTGTCAGGAACACCACCATGTTGCCTCGTGGTGAAGTCTTGGAGAGGGGGCGGCGCCCAGCGTCACTATCCAATGAAGAGGTGGTATGCCCCAAAATGCTGCCATGAGGAAACTCAAGAACAGGCACCCTATAAAAGAAGACATGGAATTCCTGCCTCTTTTTTTGGCTCGGCTTTTATCCCGTCTCCCTCTTGGCTCTCCTGTTGGCTCCTGGCTCTTGGCTCTGATCATTTGCCCTCTCGGCTCTCTCCCTCAGCCCAGGCAACAGAGTGGCTGGAGGCAGTGCAGTGCAGTGCAGTGCTGAGGACCACGCAGCTTCAAGCAGTGATATCTCTTCCCCTTGGGATTCCTCAGGGTTTCCTTTCTTTCTCTTTATTTTCCAGCAGCTCCAGAGTGGGGACCCTGTTGCATCACCTCCCTCCACGAGGCAGCATTCCTTCCTTTCCTTCCACAGCCCAGCAGCCGGTCCAGAGCATCAAAGAGGTTGCTTCTCTTGCATATTACTGTCTGGTTAAAGTTTTTGTAATTAATAAATTACTGTGGTTTTTTTCTCTATTACTTCTCTCGTCAATTGGTAACACCCCCTATGTACAAACCAGGACAATTGCAAACAGTGGAATAAATTGATAGGTGAACACCACTCAGAGTTGATATATTTAAAAAATGTGGCCAAAGCCAACATATGAAATTCTAAGATTTTTCAGTCTAAAGATCTCAAATGCAGAAGAAACAGGAAAGTGGAAAAGGTTGCTTAGAATACTAATTTAATGACAAACATAGATTGCATAAAATTGCTTTGAAATAAACATCTCAGAGATTTCCTGTAGACATCTTCATCAACTTATGAGAAACATAAAGGGCAACCTTTGTTTAATAGCAACATCTAACATTTACTGCTGTGCCTCAGATTAGCAATGTCCCTTTTGATTTATAAAGTCATAAGAGCACCGTATCCCTTTTTGGGGAAACGATGTATGATAACTGCATTTTTTTCCAGATATCAAAATAATGTTTAGGCCACATCAAAGTATCTACACAGTGACTGTCATAGGGGATTTCCATGTGGTAAAAATACTTTTTGGTATAGCATATCTGAATTTGACAAGAATAAAGTATTGTCTGCAAAATAAATCTGAATGGTAAAAGAATTTCATCAAAGTTTTCATAAAGATAGAAATTCAATTACTGTATTGATTTTATAAGTGCTTTTTAGTCTGTTGCATTTAAACCATGGAATTCTCGATGGACTTCTATCAAATAGTACTTGACATGTGTTTTAATCAGATAATTGTTTCAAAACAATATTTCATCTAGAGTTTCAATACAATATTGAAAGTTCCAAACACTCAGATGTTATAAGCAGGCTTATAACTATCCTAAAAGCAATAAGATTTTATAAAATTGACACTTTTGGATTTGATTTACTTTAAGATTTCTGCATTCTTAGGGTTTATTCATATATTGTTTTCAGTATTTCTGTGTAAAGAATCTTTTCTACAAATTCACTTATATTTTAAGATTTCTAAATAGTTTATTTCTTGCATTAAATTATTAAGAACTGGCAATACTGAATTAATAGTAGCCTCTGTTAAACCTCTAGCAGTGCATTAAAGCTGACTCAGACATGTTAGCAGAGCTGGCCTTAATTGTGCCATGAATGTCACTCAGGACAGATGTTAGGCAGATATAAATGTGATCACAGCAGGCACCAACCTGCATGTTGTACTAAATGGTCTGGCACACAAAATCTTCAGCAGCAGACATTGTTCTGCACAGATTCTGACTCCAGCCACTTCTGCTGTTACAGGCATGGAAGAGGCTCTGAGTAACCCCATTCTTTTCAGCATTTTATTCTGAATTATGTTAATAAGTGTATTTATTTTTACAAAATAGAGATAATTTCATATTTTCTCTTTCACAGCACTATCCCTTTCAAAGCCCACACTTTAATTAATTATGCAGGTTTAAGCTTACTTCCTTGATGCCATTTTACTAGAAATGTGAGATGTCAAGTATTCTAGCTAGAATTTTTTTCTCAATTCAGAACTTGTAATGGTCTCTTGAAAATTAAATCACTGTGGATAGACAGTCCTATTTCTCCTTAGTTTTGTTTTTCCAGAATTCAGTAAGAAATTGAAATTAAAATGAAATTTATTTTTAGCAATGTTCTCAAGTTATACAATGTCTCATGCCAAAAAACAATCTTGGAGTTATGTTCATCAGCCTCTACAAGGCAAGAATTGTAATGGGATCATTGCCTTTAGATAACCATGACTTTGCTGTGAGCCGACAGAGCACTATCCATTGCCCATTCAAGCCTGATAAACACCATCACTGTTTTGTCTGTTGTGTTTCTTTAAGCAATGCAGAGAGGCGAATGCAGCATAAAGTGGCTCTGGGATTTGGGTGATGACTCTATGCAGAAACTGCAAAAATCCACTCTGGCATAGGCAGGCAGAACAATAGAACTTTTTGATATTTGGGTTCACTTCAGTATATACTTCACATCAAGTATCTGTATATATTTTTGACTAATGTTTTACTCTAATCTAGATGCCTTAAATCAAACCGATAACTAGGGGCAGCCAGAATGCTATATTTTAACCAGAAGTAAATTTAGGAATCTAACTTTAGCTTAGTGACTAACACCCAAAATACAAATTTCAGAACAAAAATAATTGCCTCATTTTATCTGACATTGATAAATGTAAAGTATATTTTAATTTTCTTCCTTCTCTAGGACTTGAAGACCTCAGAATATACTTACTCTACTTATCCCTTTTGCAGATCACTTTTATAACTATATTCAACATAGTTGTTTATCTTTGGATTTTTCCAAACTCCCCATATTTCTTTCTTTCATATAATTGCCAAAATTACCACACTGATTGACCTAGCTGCATCATAAATAATTTAGATACATCTCTATGATATCTGTATACCTGTACATTGTCACATTGTTTATAGTATTACAATACCCACCATGAACGGAACAGGCCACATGAGCACACCTATGCTATTTGCTTTTATGCTGTTAATCTCATGGATCATCTCTTTCATTTGATTCCATACCTTCACTTGCCTCATCATGCCCTTAACCAGCTAATCATTTGAATAAGACCAAATGTATTTCTTGGATATGTAAATGACTCCAAACATATTTCTTGGAAATATCTTTCAAATTTCTTCATATTTTCTTATTCCCACTTCTTTCACCCTCTTCCAGCCTCACTTAGTTGTATTGCCTTGGAATAGCAATTACTTTCTAAAATACACTGGTTTCTTTAATATGTGTTCTTAGTATGCCATTCATTACCGCAAAAGTATCCAGTGTTTGTATCAGATGTGAAAATGGATATCAATTCAACCTAAAAAGGGCTGCTGTTGAGCTTTAGGAGAATTCACAGTATATTAACAATGTTATAGCCCAAATTACTTGAAAGTGTATTCTTGTTTGACTGAAGACAGGCAGAAAAGGCTGAGATATGAACATGTGCTGTAACTGGCAACAGTCTGAAGATGATAATCCTATATTGTGTAACTGCAACATAATAAGCAACAATGAAGGATGAAAAAAAAACCCACAACAAAACAAAAACTGAAACCCAACCAAAATATTATATTTAAATTTTATATTTAATGTATTGGGTTTTATTCAGCTTTTCAGTTAGAATTTCCAAGAAAGCTGATAGCAGAATTGTGGATCCAAAACATTACCATATCACCTGTCTAACTGGAGCACACACACCCCACAATCCTGGCCAGTCTGGATGCTGGATTCCAGACATGTGATCTTTTAAGGAAAGAAACAGCTCTGTCATTATAGTGTTTCCTTCTTTTCTTCATTGAAAAGGTCAGTAATGACAGGTCATTCTCGAATTGCACAGTCTATTTCCCTTCTCGACCTTTTCAGAGGCAGAATCCATGCAAAACTTCTAAAATACCATGTAAGCTTGAAGAAAGGGTTAGAATAGGTTTGGAAGGAAGTGCTGGTTATCAAAGCCTTTCAAGTGAAACATCATTGCGAGACAAAGGCTGTTTTAAAAACCTTTTCAGTGAAGTTTACTCTCTCTTTTTATCCACAGTGGATTTCTTGTTAAACATACGAGTGAGACTCTCAATGTGTGTAAATTTTCACAGATCCAGTTAGAGAAGCAAAATTCATTCCAATTTTCCTTTTATTTTTGTTATATTTAAGTATTTTCTATTAGCACACTTTTTTAACTGATTTTAAATTAATGTTAATTATAGGAGGGGAAGAGGGAATATCTCAACAGGAAGGAAATGAGATATCAACATATGCTTTAGCTTTATTTTGTACAGTGCTAATGATAGAGCAGAAAATAAAATGTATAATTAACCTAGGAGGGGAGTTCTGAAGTTAATGTTAAAAACTTGTACTATAACTTTAGATTTCATCCCAAGGCAAGTAGTCATTCTAAGAGTACTTACAAATAACTAAAGGGTCGAGAGTACAGAGAGAGAATTTTTACTTCCAAAAAGTAAAAATATGCAGAGGTTAAATTCTTTGCAAGAAAGTCTTTTTTGTTTGCCACATATTGTATGCCTTAGTAGTCAAGCCAGAAAAGGACAGGTGCAGGAGAAAAAGAAAAGGAATCAAGATTTAATGTAAGGTTACTACATAAACACAAACAACCCAACCAACATTATTATGCACATCACAGAGCCTGTGAACACAAATATTCCTTTTTTTTTCCTTCATGTACACAGTAAGAACAAGCGGCCTTGCTTAACTCCTGCCCCTGTTATAAATCACAGAATGGATTTCTGTTTTCTTTTTTGGTGGGGCAGGGAGAAGAGGGAAGTATTCCTTATTTGTGAAGGGGTAATAGAATTTCAATCAATTCAAGTGGAGAATGTTACCTTCTGTCACCTATTCTGACAAAAGCATCTAGCTGTTAGCATCCCAGACAAGGTGTCATTTTTTTTCATAAACTGGAAGGTACATGTTTGGCTAAAAATGCACAGATGAACTTTACAAAAATATAATTAAAATCAGTGTCATTGAGCCAGCAAAAAAAAATTCAAATTGAACAGGCAGTGGATGCAACAGAGCTATCTAAATGTCAGCAACTGTTCAGAGCAACATGATCAGTGCATCAATACTGCATATAAAATGATTTTAATATGCATGTGGAACTGGTGTGGTTAAAGACATTCCTAAAGGTAAGACACGAATGAAGAAGACACTGATAAAAAGCTGCAAAGCATTTTAAAAATTAATTCTTAATCCTCAAAAACAAAATAAATAAAGGAAATAATGAGAACATTAGGTCAGGCAGATCTAAACATTTTCTTCTTCATCCCCAGTTATTGTATAAAGGAGAGAAATATGCACCATAAATTATCAGGTTTTTTGAAAAATAACATTTGCCAAGTGCTTCCTATTTTCACCATTGACAACACTGATTTCATTGTCAGATAGGTCTATAACTTGTGAAAACCTGTAACTCCTTTCATCTCTTGGAGTTCGTTGTACCTAGAGATTGTGTTTCTGGTCCATAACGTCCTAAAATAATAGTCAGTTTCTGTTTTCTAACTATACAGTCAAAAATTTTGCTGCAGATGTAAACATCTGGATTTGCATATGTAGCCTTCTCTTATCTGGCATCTCTCTCACATAGAAATACATATACTTTTCTCCCTCTTCTTAGTGGAACATAGACTGGGAACGACTAAACAGAGTCTGGCTCTACTCTACTCTCTTAACACCCATCCTTAAGATATTTGCAAGCTTATGAAAGTGATTCTAGCTTAAAACCAATTTTTTTTCTCAAAAGCCAGACTTGACTGTATTAAAAAAAAACAAACAAAAATACAAAAAACAACATTTATATTAAGTGAGAGATCAATGACACCTTGGACTGTTTTATAAACAAAACTATAAATCTTAAAAGGACTGAAATTTTAGGGTACAGAGGATTCATGTAATTTACATATCTGCCTTATTCAGATGTCTGCCATCTCTGTCATATATTGGACCTGTACACATGCTTTCTACATCCTTTTGTAGGCGGTACATTTCCTATAACCTTACTCGTTTGGTTTTAAAAATGTTTACCCACTGCTGCCAGATTTCTTACTCCTAGTGAAAGAGAAGTTACCCATCTTTATAATGATTTTTTGCATGTAGAAATTTTTTAGTCTTCATAGTGTACAAATCAAAAAGCAAAAAATAGTCTCTGTACAAAGCTATGACTGATTCTTTTTCATCACTGCCTTTGTTTTCTTAAAAGTAGACAAATGCTTCCATTTTGATATCCTTTCTCCTTCAATTTTTTTAACTTCCTTCTCTGATTCAACCTTTCTGTTTTCATGATCTTCTGAGGAAATTGTTTTCAATGTTGGTTTTATACAATGTTGGTTTTATACAATGTATATATGTCCCACCTCTATCCAACTTAACTTCTCCCAGTAATCCTTGACTAGTTGGTTCTGTAAACACACCAGCTGGGTCTACTGCCTTTGGAACATGCATTTCGGACTAAGCATTATGACCTAAGTTCTGATGTCCAGTCTGTTTTAATTATCATCATTTGTCTTTGTGTTTCCTGTGCTACAGGAAATGTCTCCTTTATTCTGCTAATTAAGGTTTTATAGATACTTACCAGCTATTCTGGTCTACTCGGGCAAGTTCCTCTCTTATTGGTTGAGCATTGGTGCCAAAATTAATTATGTCATATTGTCTCTAACAGTAAATGGAGTGATACATTATTCTACAACCTGGTGTAACACTTGGATTTGAATGAAGTACTTATATCTTCTTACTTCTTTATTGTAAAACTAGTGAGGATTTGGGGTAGACATGAAGCTTTATTTTCAAAATAAAAAGCACATGAAAAATTATGTGTGATTTTAAGTGTGCATTTACTGTCAGGCTGGTATTATATTACTCTGCAACTTCCCCAAAGTAGTCATAAGTCTCAAAATAATTAATTCAACATATCTGCTTATATTTTGGTGTGCTTAATGTCATTTAAGGGTATAATTACTGTTGTGATATCAAGTAGAAAAGGTCTTATGACATCAGTGCTCCACACCTTTTGATCTGCACTGGCCCAAACCAAGTGTTTCAGGTTAAGCACCACAAAAGTCAGGTACTTGACAAAAACAGTGATTTTCTCTGAAAGAGAACTCAGTGACTAGAAATTACATTCCTCTCAAAACCTAATAGTTTTTCAAAATTCTTCACAAACATATTAACAAGGTGAAATAATTAAAACTAGTAATAAGAATAGAAACTAGATATACAACAATAATAAAAAAATTGCAAAAGAGCTACTTTAGCAGGTCTGAAAGGCACTATTGTCTACTACCAGAATGCAAGTTATCACTTCAATTTTCTATTGTCTCTGTAAATCTTACATTTCTGACCAATTTGACTAGAGCTCATGATGCGTGGAAACTGGAGAAATATACAACGTATAATTGACAACATCTCTATAACGTGAAACTGACAGGACAATGAAAATATCTTACGTCTGTAAAGTAAGATCCAAAGGACAAGTCTAACACATACGCTGGCTAGAGCTACCCAATGTATGAAAGGATATTAAAATTAAAAGGTTCATGTGTTTCAAAGGCAGAAGAGATTGTTTTGACATTCTAATCTGAATTATTGAATAACAGAAGCCATGTAATTTCATTTTACTCTAGAATTCCTGTTCTCTTGTCTGTTCTCAACTCCATAATACGAGAGTTATTTCTTTATAAGGCATCTGAGATGCTTACTTTAAGTTGAATCTATTTCTTCGTATTGATAATGAAAAACTAGTCTAAAAGTTTAAACTTATAATTCCCAGGTGCCTAAATTCAGGTAAATAACTCCCCTTTTAGTTATTTTTGCTGATGTTTGGAGTGGGCCAAGAAAGTGAACTCAGTGAAAATACAGGGCCATACACTGTCATTCAGCAGAGCAAAGACTTGTCAGGTGTTGTGGGGTGAAACAAGTGTTCTTAGCAGTTAAAACACGTTTCCCTTTCTGGTTTTTCTCCCTCTCCATGGGGGGAGGGCAGTTGTGGGGTTTTTGGGGGGGTTTTAGGGGTCTTTGGGGAGGGGGACAGGAGGTCCTTTAAACCCTTCTCTTATATGTTCATAAAAGCAAGACAGGCAAGCTCTGGACTTCGCAGCACGATGCAGCTTTGAGTGTGCACAGCAATGGGGATGGGGAGTGAAGCCCCGCAGAGTGGGGCGGGAGGTGCCCCCCGTTCCATCCCGCAGGCAGCAGGAGCGAGTGCTGCCCCTGCCCTTTCCCCTGCCAGTTCATGTGGTGGCGGTGGGTGCAGTTCAGGGGGCTGGCCCATCCCACAGCTGCTGGCACTGGGCTGAGGACCTACCATTGCTGGTGTCTGCGCAGCAGCTGCCGCGGGCACGGCCCCTCCGGCAGTGCCACCCAGGGCGCTGGCAGCAGCTTGCAAGTTCGGTGCCGCTGTTCCTGGCGCTGTGCGCATGCGCAGTGGGTTTTCTCATGCGTGCAAAATGCGGCACTGAACAGTGAATGCTGGCAGCCCTCGTGACGGGGGAACCACCCTGCCATGAGTGGCTGCCACTGTCACGCAGGGTGAGGGCAGCCCGGTGCAGGTGCCCGGGGCCCCCAGGGCACCCCATGGTGCCTGCCAGCATCCCCCGCTTGGGTCCTGGCATTTTGGCGGGAAGCACCACCATGTTGCCTCATGGTGAAATCTCACAGTAGGGAGGTTCCCGGGTGCCGTTCAACCAATCCAGAAGCAACCTGCTCCGGGAGGGACTCCAAGATCGTGCAGGATCTATAAAGCAGCTATCCCAGAGGCCATTTTCCTCTTTCAGGGCTCGTCAGTCATCAGCGCTGCATCTCCATTCATCTCTGCTCAGCATTTTCCTGCGGCACAAGCAGTAGTGCAGCTTCAGCGACAGCGGAGGCAGCGCAGGGGTGGAGGACCACATCGTTCACCAGCTTTAGTATTTCTGTCCCCTGAGGTCCCCCTGGGTTTCTTACATTGTTCCTGTTTTCCAGAAAACCTCAGCGAGGACCCAGCACCATTCTATCTTTCCTCCCCTACACCAGCAGCCCAGCAGCCAGCCCCAGAGGAGCTGATTCTGTCTGTCTTTGAGTTTTATTGTTGGGTTTCTTTCTTCGTAAAATAAAAATCCTCTTGCTTGTTCTTGATTTTCTGTTGTATTCTCTCGTCTCTTTAAACGCCCCTGGTGTCCAAACCAGGACATTTGGCTACTTGAATTCTATATTATACAGATATTGAAAAGTCTATTACATTAAAGAGAGCTCATAACTCTTTAAAATGTTTGTCTCTCACTTCAGTACAAAGAAAATACAAGGCAACTTCTATGTATTTTTGTGGGTTTTGTTTTTCATTATTTAACATATTTTGCTTTGTGGATCTTTATAGCCTGAATACAAATATGGAGCAAAAATCATGAGATGACTACAGAGACCTGCCACGTGAAATTTCATTACATAAATTTATAACCTTCCAGTTGCCTGTTCTAAGAGAACAATGTATAGTGCCTCAGCTTATACTTAGTATTATTCTATAAATTTCTAAAATATTTTATATAATTTTTTCCAATGTTTTACTATTGGGGTTGATGGCTGGACCAGAGACTGTAAGCATGGGGTAGACATTGACCTTGACAAGATTATTTTGTATCCCTGAAGCTACTGGAAAGTCCCGAGTTGGCAGAAGATCATAAGAAAAAGAAAGAAGAAAACATTTAATGCACGTAATGGACATACAATAAGATTAATAACAACAACTTGCTGTCCAATGTGTGTGAAGCACATAAGATTGATATATTGAGCAGCACTTGTGGACTATAAAGTGACCTTTTTTGAATTATAAAGAGATGTGTGTTGTGTGTCCATCTCAACAGCGACATCACACTTCTATATATGATAAAATACTAGCTTCATATATTCTTTAATAACTTTACTGTATTGAGATATCTTCATTTTTTTCTAGTATTTTTGACTATATAATAGTTCTCTACATGTAATTTAAACAACTTTATGACAGGTTGGGAGGTAAGGGGACATGGAGATAAATGGCAATAAGGGGAGAAAGCAGATAGTGACAAATTCACCTTACATAGATCTCTTGATCATGACTAAATATTCAGTGCTTCTTCAAGTTTCTCTGTATCATCTGTCCCATGCAGCTCAATAATTCATTGCACACGCAACTGCAGAACACTCCAGTAGTAATGATTTTTATTTTTTCTCTTCAGCATTCATGACATTTCAAGCTAGATGAAAATATCTGCTGAGAAACAATGCTGTAATTATTTGGATAGCATAATAAAGAACATTTTCCTTCAGTTAACAAATAGAATTTTTAGTTTGCTTTCTTGGTCTTACAGCCTCCTATATGTTTAGTGTGATCTGTTAGTGGCAACTAGGTTGCGCTGATAACCAGGTAGATGGCAGCATGCTAGGACTCACAGTCACTTTGGTGGTACAGAGTCAGTGTGATGACTTTGAAGAAAATGAGAGTGCTGTCGCTTTCTAGAGGGAAACAAAGTATTGCTTTATAGATAAGGAGAGTACTGTGTCAGGACTCTGCAATTTTCAGTATTCATAAATGTGGTGGTGGCTGACCCTAGCTGGACACCAGGTACCCACTAAATTCATTCTGTAACTCTCCTCACCAACAGGGCAGGGTAGAAAAAAATATAAGGAAAGGCTAGTGGGTTGAGATAAGGACAGGGAGAGATTACTTACCAATTACCATCACAGGAAAATCAGATGGGACTCAGGTAAAGTTGGTGTATTCTGTTACCAATCAAATAGAATAAGTAGAAATAGAACCAAGTCTTAAAACACCTTCCCCGCACTTCTCCCTTCTTTCTGGGCTCAGCTTCACTGTTATAAAAACATATGCAACACTGTAAGCATTACTCAAAACTGACTCACTCTCTCTCTTTCTTCCTCTCTTCTTCTTTCTCTTATTTTTTTACTCTTACTCATTCTCTCCTCTCCCTCTCTCTTTCTTGTCCTTTATTCTCCCTCCTCTCAGTCTTTTCATCTGTTTCTCTATCTCCACTGTGAGATAAACAGAGATTGCATTTAAAAATTCAGGAATCCAGCACTGAGGTACAAGAAAAAAAATTTCACTCTATAATAACTTTCTTTTTCCCTTTGACATCTATATATTATAATCTAGTGATTTTTCACAGGATCAGACATTATGTGGTTGCCTTACATATGATTTTATAGAAGCAATAGTAAAAGATGGACATTAAATAAAAACAACAATATTTCTATAATCTAGTTCATGGTAGATAAAATCACCATAATACTCTTTTACATGTTCAGCAAGGGAGAAATTATGATCCCATTTAAGTGTTTGTGGTTGACAGTGTACAGTGTTTTGCATCATCATTTAATAAAAATAGGTATGAAATTCAGAAAGGGTCTGGCTTCACAACTCAGTTATCTAGATTTTGTTAATTAAAGATATATTATAATACTAACTTTCTCTGTATTCAGCTCAACCCTAAGATACATACATAGGCAGAACTAGAATTAACATGAAAGGCAAATGGCAATTAACAGTGAGAAAATGTAGATTCAAGAAAACTTCAGTTCTTCCAGGAGATAAGAAAATGATAACATGAAGAAAGACTGCAGTATACTCTGGAAGATGTATAGTATGTCAGTTTATCACTGTAAATAAAGAGTGACTAGAGGGTGTTTTTGTGTAAAAGTAACTATTTGCTACTGAAACCTGAAAAATAATTGGAATAGCCTTCACACTACCAAAAAGATTACTTTTTCCCTCTAGAGAATTTTTTTTTTTTTTTAAATCATGGAAAGGAAGGACTGTGCTCTTATTCACCTTTGCAGACAATCATCTGTCCTCAAATTCCTGTTTTGATCTGCCAACTCAGCAGAGTTTCTTTTAAGGGGCCTTAAAGATACTAGGAACTTGGCATGTGGAAAAGCATATGAAAGTGAAGTGCATTAAGACCAAGAATAGTAGGGCAGAAAAGACTGTTAATATAATTTCACTTACTTAATATAGATTCCCTCAAAATGTAATTATAAAGTGACTTTTGGCAGTCTTGTACTAAGAAGCAGGTACCCAGCTTCTAAAATCATAAGAAAAATTAAAGGAAAATCCTAGGGCAATGACATTGCCAGAAAGGGTTAAAATGTAAGTAATTCTTTTTACTACATAACTGACTTCCATATCACACTTGGATATGTGGCATAACCGGCAATTAAGGAATTTCCAGGACAGTAGCTAAGCATTTCAGAAGAAGTTCCTATCTTCAATTATGCTCTCTCACACATTTCTGCCTATGAATGATGCAGACAAATGCTTCTAAATGTGAACTGTGTAACTGTATAATTTATGTTGTCTTCCCTGGAGGGTCTGAAATCTGCAAACCCGAAAAACTGTCCAATTCATCGTCACCTCTAAAGCTTGTGCAACCCAATGAAGGATGTATTTACAATATAGGGGATCCTATACACCATGCTGTCTTAATTTGGCTTTGTTAGTTTTGTACAGGGCTAAAATATGTTATCATCTGGACAATTTTATATGTTATTTCAAGAGGCAGAAATCTCTATGAGGGTAGAAAGTGCGTGACCAATTTAGCAAAATATATATTCATTTAATATCAATGGAATGGTTTTACTCAAATCAAAAGGCTATTAAAAAAATTTAATGCACACTTAAGCACTTCTGCTTAAATGGGATGGAAAGCAAGCTTCCACCTTGGAGATAAACTATGAGACATTTAGATTCTTTAACTAACACATTTGGAGCAGCAGGATATTTAAGAAGTAGCAAGATCACTTAACTTTTCTTTTGAAAAAAAGAAAAACATATCGCTTACTGTTTGTATGGTGAAATTTTTAAAACTGATTTTATCTGCATTCACACAAAATTAAGGAATTAAGGAATAAGCAAAGAAGGAAGGAAAGGAGGAAACAAGCGAGTAAGCAAGAAAGAGAGAAAAAA
>VYZS01023681.1:0-12363 GCA_013400695.1 Neodrepanis coruscans
CCAGGTGACAGAAAGCAGTGGAGACCGTACCTATCTGGCAGGCTCAGCTTTTAGTACTCCTTGCAAAACAAATACTGTTGTATTCATAAGTAACCCAGCTCACGTGTTTCAGGGCTTTCCCCCTCCTTCCCCTTTCTATTTTCATTGCTGGAGGCTGAGGGCAGCCCATGGGATGAATATTTCACTCCAGACTTCCATTCAGCTGTTAAGTCAGGATGTTTGCCAGAAATGTAATTCTTATATCTCCAGGATAATAGCTGGGTAGGATGGCGGATGGCTTATTCAGAATAAGACATTACAACACTTTTATTCCTGGCATAGGATGGTATATGCCTGTCCTGCTTGTGGGTAGGTGCTTGGCTGTGTTTCTTTAAGAATATTAAGGAAATTTTGTTTGTTTGCTTTTGTTGTGTGTTTTTGTTTGTTTGTTTGTTTGTTTGTTTTGTGTTACATACCTCTTCTCTTGTTTTGTCCAGCGAGTTCTGTTGTCTGGGACATACTGTATCGTAAAGGGATCCATCAGTGCATGTGTTAGATACCTGCTGCCCTCTAATGGCTGCCTTTCCCTGCGAGCCTTGAGACAGCACGGGTTTTGTGCGTTTGGTGAAAGAAATCTGCTTAGCTCAGGGTTTTTTCCAGTGTTTTCATAGCATAGAACAAATCTCTGGGGAGAAAGTGTGGAGAGATCTCTTCATTACTCTTCGTGGTATAATGTGCTTATTCCCTGCATTCATTGCAAATACCTTCTTTTGCTCCTTGCTTCTGCCACATTTCATCCTGCTTTGATTCCTATTAGGGAAGTACTTGCCTTTCCTTACAGTTTTAGATTTAGAGGTTGGACAAAGAATAGCAACAGCATAGCCCTCGAACTCCACCACCTTTCTGCAGACCACAGATGACCAGGTCAGAGAGACACTGCTCTGGACTTGCCAAACACTTCGTGAGAGTTCAGACAGCTCTGTTTGTGAAGTGCTTTACTGTGGTAATGAAGACACGTAGCGACAATTTCAGCTAGTTCACTACCAGACATGTAATATTGTCTGCTCTGTTCTGAGAAAATTATCGGTGCCCTGCTTGCATTGTTGACTCAGAGGGATTACGTTTCTTGGGAAGCGGGACCATGCAGTTCCCTGCTGAACAGCTTGCTGCAGCTTATCAGTGGGCAAGGTACAGCATGTTTTTCCCTTGGGAGCATTTCCTGAACCATCAGGGTCTCCCTGAAAAGCCTGGTGCTCATCAAGTCTTGTGGAGTTCTTCTGGGTTTCTCCCCAAAACAAAAATCTTTAAGACTGTCTGGAGGTATACTGCTGTATTGGAGCAGCACAAAGGAAACAGTAAAATATCTGGAAGGAATTTTGCAGATGAGTTAATGATCAGTGGAGTATGAAGAATGGTACTGACACAGCCTGCATCTCTTTGCCAAGGAATCTAGCATCCTACTGAGGACTGGAGTCCATAAGTGACAGGGGAGAAGGAAAGATGAATTGCAGTTAAGCAGACAAACACTCACTCTGAGAACACTTGGAGGAAAGTTCCAGGAGCTGGGGCCTGACTTTGCTCACAGCTTTCTCTCTCTTTTGACTTAACTACTTTGTTATTTTTGATAATAATCTCAATGAGAACACAGGATCACAACTGTTGTTCCATCACAATTAACCATTCTCAGTGAAAGTTTAATGGGAACAAGGCTGCAATCTTTGATGTTCTCTCTTCTATTCAGGCTGGAAAGAACAGTTTTAGCACTCTGTTTATAAAACATATTTTAAATCTGGGTTTGTACATTTTGGAAGATGGGGGGTGAAAGCCTGGCTTCATTCAAATCAATGGGAGTTTTGCCATGATTTGCACAGGCCAGAATTTCCTTATTTATATAGTTTTGCAGCCAGGCTGAAGAAATATTGGGATGCCTGGGCCAGAAAAAGAAATCTTGAATCCTAAGACTTCTGCAAACAGTTGGGGTAAAAATGCTGGGAAAGTCCCAAGGAAATTGAACTGGCATAGAAGTCATGTTTAGCTGGCCGTGGTTTAGGTGCTTTTTTTGTGCTCTCCGTCTCCTCTCTCACCACCCAAACTGCGAATGATGTGCTGCAGACCAACCCGATCTGCAGAGAGTTGCATTTCTGACACGTAGCCATCTGCAATGCCTTCACTGGCAGGGGAATGCTGGGTAGCTTTTTAACATCAGATAATAGGCGAGTGCAAGACAACCAGAAGTCTGAACATACTTAGTAAGCAATGTTCCTGACTAATGTAGGCAGCAGTCTGTTTAATAGCAATCCACACTCGGTAGCCAAAGCACTATGGGATGTGCTTGGATCAGGTTTGGGCACGCACCAAGTTAAAAAACTGCTCAGTTAGGCAGGTTGCTTTTTCTAAGCTGCCATTATAGGTCAGTGCAATGCACTGAACTAGGAGCCATGTGTGAAGAGGATTTCTAGGTCACATCTCTGTTGCTGAGCATTTGCACCCATGGGGTTTTCAGGTGGTCTTTCTATATCTAGTAGCACTCATCAGCTTCTAAATTCCTCAGTCTGTGTCTGTGCAGCAAAGAGCATGTGCAGCTGTTCATTTCATTTGATGAATCCTACACTTCATACTCCAGAATCACAGTGAACATACTTAAAATTTCTATTTTGGATAGAATAGTGAAACCAATAAGTTGCAGTGTATTTTTTACCTCAGAAGCTGCACTGATTTTAAACACGGTGACATCACTTCAGCTTCTTCCACTAAAACACTGGGATTCAAGGTGCCATACAAACTAGCCCGAACATCCACACACATCTGCAGCACTCTGAAACAGTTGTATGATTTTTAACTCATTTAATTTAATAGTGTATCACCCAAGCATAACACCTTATGTAGGGAAATTTTCACAGGTACTATCAAGGTCTATTCTGGATTGTTAAAACAAAAAACGCTTAAGGTAGAACTCTGAGCTAAAAATAAGTCACTCAGTCCAAGTGTCCACATAAGGCTGTGCTATGCTCCATAGCTTATCTGGTCACAGTGACTTCAGAGGAACTACATTGAAGAATGCATTAAAAAAAATTGTGTCCCTGGCTCTGATCTCAGATCGTCCCATAGGCCACAGAAGTGTGAAAAGAAAGACTGTCCCTTCTTTCTACAGAATTTCCCTCAAGAGAATGAGGATCCAGTCAAGTACAAACTAATCCCAGACCCAAACATGACAATTGAAGTGTTGCTGGACTGGATCTTACAGGCCTTGTTTGAAACAAAATGAAACAAAACACAACAAAACAGACAAACCCAACAGTCCTGCTGACACAAGTTGGATTTTTGGCTGATGGAGACCTACTAGGCTTGATACTTGGTGAATGAAAAGTGAAATTTTTGGGGTGACTTTCCCATTTACTTCAAAGAAACATGCCAGCACTCTTGCCAAAAGCAATGCTCCACAAAGAACCAGTTTGGCTTCCTCTTGGCAGAACTCTTCAGAGAGAATTTTGTCAAATCTCACCGATATGCTGGTGACTGTAATGAACTAGATATAAAAGAGTAAAGAGACAGCCCACAGGCCCTTCTTTTCCTCTACCAGTGGAAAAGGGATGGGTGAGATTTTCCTGCTGTTGTTCAGCTGTTGGTTAACAGAAGAAGCTGTTCTCTATTTGAGCTTGTGCTGGTTGAGCAGCCCCGTCTGCAGCTGTATCATGTTACACACTGTTATGCAACTCCATCCTCTCTTACTAACAATGACAGGAGCAACCTAAATCATGAAACATAAAGACTATAATTAAAGAGAGGAAAGTGCTTATTTGGCATTTGGGTACCCGCAGCCAATTCAGATTAGCTGAACTAGCAAATCACTTGGCACAAGCTTAGTAAGGATAAGATTTGCGCTGGACTAAATGATGGTGGTTTTACTCCACTGTTGACCAAGATAGTAGTGTAACATGACTGATGCCACCATAGCTTGTGCAGATCTCTCTCTTCTTAACAGACAGTGACATTCACACCACAAACAGGAGGAGCCTTTGCAGTCAAAGGCTCTTCCTCAGGTTCTGAAACCATAGGCATCCAGTGGAGCCCTGATCTAGGATGATGCTTCAGGTCTGTTTCTTGTGATTGGAAGTTTGCAGGTGTACAAATCTGACAGTATCTGCTCAGATCTTGCCCTGCATTTCCCTGCTAGCCTTACCCTCTTCATGCTGCTTGTGGGGTTTTTGTATCCATGCAGCTTCTTGCTGCAGTTGGCTGCGAGAAATGGAATCTCCCAGCCAGGAATTATTAATCTAAGGAGAATGTGCAACTGTGCAAAGCCTCATAAAGCTTTGGAAAGTGTTTTTGAACCCTCTACTCTGTCCCTCCCCCCCTCCCTCCCATATCTTGCAGAAAAATGACTCATAGTTTTTAAGATCTGATATTTCTTTCAGATTTTTCTTGCTGGAGGTCTTCCTCGTGAAACCTGGATTAGCATCTTATTCAGGCGTTAATGGAAGGAACAGTAGCTGTTGAATGTTAAACAAAGAGAGATTTTCATTCAAGTGATTGCTAGATATTTGAGTTAAATAAGAATTAATTAAGAATAAAGGCCCTGCTTCCCTTTTAGCTTGCAGTTTTTATACTGGTGAACAACTCCAAGAAACTCAGTTGATTATACTGATTTGTGCCACAGTCATCAGGGCTCTAAAACTTCTAAGTAAACTGAAAAAAAAGGTAAATGCTTTTATGTTGCTCATTTGGGGACTATGAAACTATATACTTGATGGACCTGCAATTGACTCTAGAGATATCTAGTGAAGGGAGGAGCTTAAGTTTAAAATGCAAAATATGAGGAAGATGAATCAGCACAATTTAGATGATGGTAGCTCCACCCACCAGTTTTAATGATGTGTCTTCCCCTTTTTTCGGCTATAAATATTCTCTGCATATAGTTAGGATTATTTTACGGATCACTAAATGCTAGAAAGGATGTAAGTTACACTGTCTCAGTATCAGTGACATCCACATCTTGCAAATTTATATTGGATTTGAAGATAATCACCTATGACTTTGGGCAAATAGGTCAACAGTTTAGTTTATGGACAGTTCTGCAAAATACTGCATCATCTTACCATTGGTCACAGAGCAAACATTTTCTTGTCCCACAGCTGTCCAAAACCCTGCATTATCCCTTTCCACAACCATCCTATCACAGCCAGAAGCTTATCTATTTGAAGAGTCAGGCAGCCCTTCAGATGGGAAAACATCGCATGATATTGAATAACAGCTCTGTTTCTCCATGTGTGTACATTTTTCACAGTTAATATCTCATTTCTTTGCCTTAGTCTCTGAGAGGATAAGTTCAGTCATCTTTATCTTGAAAAGAACTCTGTGTTGCCCAGGCAGCTAAATTTGAGATGCAACAGGTTATTCCACAAAGTCATCTTTAGGGCTGGAGACTGTGTTTACCAGGAGGGTGCAATATCACATTTTACTGACTGACATATCAGTCAGCCATGAGATATCACCTCTGCTAGCACGACAAGATAGTTCTTGAGCCCAGGTGTACCTATATCCCAGCTTCCTCTCAGTGCCCTACAATCAGAGATGCCTCCTAACCTCCTCCAGGTTTTGGGTCCCTCATTTTTTTGAGCATCCTAGGATGAGAACCTCAACAGCCCTCGGCCAGCCAGGTTCTGCTTCTGCTTAACTTTGCTATAGACTTTGGATAGGAACCATGATGATTTTGTGTGGTAATTAGCCCTTAATTGCACCCACATTTAGATGCCTCCTCCCCTTAGCTTAGCTTAGCTCCCAACAAGTGGTTCAAGTGTCTGAATATACAGCAGGTGACCAGTCTTATATGCTGATAGAGGAGCTTATTTACAACTGGGGTCCTTTCCAAGCTATAAAACCTAATAGAGCCTAGGCAGGTTTGTCTGTGGAGATAGGGGGGAATTAGCAAAGTGGAGGTAATGGGGTTCATTTAGTACTCCCTTGCATTAAGAGCTGGCCCAGATTACTCAGCTGAATGATAGAATGTCCTCAGTTGGAAGGGACACACGAAGATGATTGAGTCCAACTCCTTTCACAAGACAGCCTCAAGAATCACATCATGTGCCTGAGAGTATTGTCCAAATGCTTCTTGAACTCTGTCAGGCTTGGTGCTGTGACCACATCCCTGGGGGAGCCTGTTCCAGTGTCCAACCACCCTCTGCCTCAAGTGTTGCTTTGCTGAAGTCTGTCCTTTCTTTATTTCTCTGCTCTTTGGAGTCAAATTTATGGTTGTGTCTCCACAGAGTATAAAAGTTTCTTTTTATTATTATTTTAAGTAAAAAATATAACTTCCGTGGTGTCCCACTTCCTGGATGACTTTGGCAACTTTACGTGTGGCTACTGACGTTTCCAGAGAACCATCTTATAGAGGCAGTCTGTGTTTGGCTAAATTTAGCAAGCCATGGATCAAGTGGCAAGTATGTTCCACCCTGAAACCTATTTTTGGGAGGAACTCGGCATAGACACCAAGAGGTTAAAAAGCTGTGTGGGGGAGAAGGAAAAAAAAGACAAGAAGCAAAATATTTTGCAAGGATCGTTGCTATGTTCTGAGCTTCAGCTCTTGAAAACTGTGTCTCTGAATCACATTCACTGGGGAAACAGCTGCAGCTGTTTAAATGCTCCTGCTCCTCAGCTGTTTGTTACCTTCCTTTTGCAGGCTGGGGTCTGAACACAAACCTTCCTCAGCAGCTTAATGTACCTCTCTCTAACCGAAAGCAAATAAGACCCAGGCGTGTACCCCTTTCCTCCAGCATCACAGGGGAGTACAGCAGTCCCTGCAAAAGGGCTGGGTGGGCATGGATAGTGTAAGTAGCCTCAGCGAGTTTCTGTAAGGGGTTTGGAAGGGCTGCATCTGTATGCAGTTTGCCTGAGAGTCCTGACTATACTCTACTGTCCCAGATCATGAAATATGTTTCGACATATTCAATTGTGAGTGGATTAGTTAAAATTGTTTTGGAAATTTTACTTGACTAAATCACAGAGATACCATGGTGTGGACATGCTGGTCTGTAATTAATTGAGCGCTAACCAGATAAAAACTGGTTGTCAGTTTGCATAAGTGCATTCATATGAGTTTGTGCATATTTATCGAAACAGTTCAAATCCTTTTTTGATTCAATTGCTTCTAGATACTGTTTATTGCCCCCTATAGAAGTGTACATTAGGAAAAAGGACTTGTAAAGCTGTCCCAGAACAGAGTTACACCACTGCGTGCCCATTCTCTCCCTGCTGCCAGGGCTGCCCTGTGATGGAAGATGCAAAGCAGACTGCCTTCCTGGGAGCCCTGCCAGCGGCTGACTCAAGGTGGAGGATCTCAGAGACTGGCTGAGGTGGATAAGAGCCGCACCCGGTCTGGTTAAGCTGCACACCTGGTGCTGTCCGCTTCAGCAGCGATTGGGAAAGACACCGGTGTTTGCTGGCAAAGGCCGCTGACAATGAGCCCGCGGCTCACCTGGGCTTCAGCCGAAGCAGGCTTGTGCACTCACAAAGCTTCGAGGCCTCACATTGCCCCAGCCTGTGCGGGTGGGGATCTGGCACAGCCCGTCTCCTTCCCTGCTGGAGGAGGGAGATGGATGAAACTAGGCTGGGAGCAGGTGAGTCATGGGCTGGCTCCTTGGTTTCTCTTCAGGCAACCTCTTGCTTGAGGATTCAGAGGTGTGTTAGAAACAGGAAAGGGACAGTTAATTTCTAGTGGGGATGCTGGACTGGCAGCCTGAAAGTGCAGGATATTCCCAGCTGTGCTACTGGCCTCAGTTTCCCCTAGAAACAGGATAGAGCTAAAAATTACTCTGTCATGGAGTTCAAGCTCTGGAATATTGAACATTACTTAAGTATTGATGGGTCTGCCACTTTTGTGTTTTTATTAATAACACTGATACCTAAGAGGGAAATAATCTGAGTATCTCACAGACTCTTCATCATGTAGTTTGCTTTTTTATTCCTTCATGAGGTCAGTTAATTGGTAAAATAGTTCAGGGTCTTCTGTGTCTGCTGTTAGAGCAGTATGAGAGTAAGCACGATTCATATTTTTTAAAAAAGTTTTGTAACATAACAAAAAAGAAGAGGGAATTCCCTTTTTTGTTAGTTTGCACCAAACAGGTCGTTATTATTAAATCTTGACACAGAGGTTTTGACCATCATGATAATGAGGAAACAAATGTAGTAATTTTAGTGGCCAAGTGCTGAGAGAATTTCTTTCCTAAGCATTCAGTATTCCTTTTCACAAAAGTCATGAGAGCACAAGGAACTCAGCCTTGAAAACATCTTAATCTCTGCAAAACCAGAGAAGACCGTGTTTATTTTGTATTCCTAAAACTGTGGGGAGAGGTGAGTGGAAGTAGGTGGGGAGGGGAAATCCCAACCTGTACCTGAAAGGAAGCACAGCTAATTTCTCTCCTTCATGGGAAAAGATGAAGTATTTCTCAAGCCACAAGTAACTCCCCTGAAAAAGAGCAGAAATCGAATTTAATAATGTAGCTTTTGCAAGCAGCCTTAAAATCCCAACAAAAGAAGACAGAATTAAATCTCTTGAAAATATCTCTTGACCGTATTTGGGATATCACAAGCTGGAGTACAACTTTCAAATCATGCTCATTGTCCCCCATTTTCACTATGGTGAAAGTGACTAGAAGGGGTCATTTCAGCCCCTCCTTGCAGGATGCAACAGTGTTAAAGAGCAGAAGGAAATACTTCAAAGCTGCTTGGAAAGAGAAGGAATTTAATTCCCACCTTAATTGGTGCTCTTTCCTATTGATTTCAGCAAGAGTTTCTGCAGACACAAATAGACTGAGGCAAAACTGCAAATAGACTAAATCTCACTGAAACCAGTCATGGAAGGAGAATCTACATACACTCCCACACTTGCCCACCCACACAGATAATGGTACCTGAAGGCAGAAATACTGGAACCCCACCTCAATCGCACACTCAAGATGGGCAGCAGAGGCTTCAGCTGGCTATTGGCTTTCAATTATGAAAGGATTGAGGAAGGGAAAAATGATGATACCCTTTTAATGATAGAGGAAGGCTGTCCTAATATCTAACTGCTGGTGAACACACCATCCAGCTCTCCCCTTTCCTCTGTTCCTCCTTCCTGACTATGAAGTGACCTACCTGAGGAAACACAACCCCAGAAACCCAGCACCCTTCAACCCCCCCAACAGTGATTTTTATCTTTGTTGTGGGATGGTAGGGATGGTCCTGCTGGCCTGAGGGAGAAGCACAGCTGCAGACAAGGTGTAAGGATGTAAGAGATGGTGATTCTCAGGGGAAAAAAAAAAAATCTGCTGGGTCTTGTGCTGGCAGCTGAAGATATTGATTATATTAAGGTATTAATATTATCATTAATATTATAATTAATATTAAGATATTCACGTGTATCTGCTGCAGAGGATGAGCAGATCTATTAATGCCTGGTATTGTCAGGTCTGCTAGTGCATCATAGTCTGTTACTGGAGGTGGCTTGGGAACAGTATATGCTGTACTAGGCTGTCCCTTCTGCAGGGCAGTAATTTCTGGCAGGAGGGATCAGAGGCCCACAGCTGGCAGTGTCCTTGAGTCCTGCAGCAGGAATAGGGCACTGACAGGGCCACTGTAAAAGTTTGAAGAGGCTTTTAAAGGGAGTTTAAATTAATTTCAAAAGGTGACATGAGAATGTGAGCAAATACATTGCTTGTTTGATCTCTACTATGTTCATAGTGGGGAGAGAGGAGAAAAAAGGAGTTTGTGCATTCTTTGCGAGGGATGGAGGGAACACCTCATTCAGCTACCAAATCTGCTTGTAATGGAAACTAACCACTCCCTACATTTTTGGCTGGCTGCTGAGGTCAGAAGGAGTAACAGCAGTACTGTGCTGGGGTTAGTGTTGCTCTAGTTACAAGGAGGAAGCTCCATCTTGTCAATGTAGACTGAAATAATCTCTTCTTGGGGACAGATGATACTTAAGCCGTTAAGACTTCAGTGATAAATATCTCCTCACATGGTAAAGTCCTAGAAATGAGTCTTTGATAAAAATCTAGATGATCATCTAACTGGAAACTTTCTATTTTCAAGGCACTTGGATTATGTTGGTGTATGACACTAGACTTGCTCTACAAGTAAGGTCCCAGTGGGGAAATTTGTAAGGCCTAGGGCCTAGTCCTTGTTGCCTGTTTGGAGTGCCATTCAAAACAGGCAGTAGGCTACTCTTAACACTGCTGATGTTGGCAGAGGTAGCAGCTGAGGCATTGCAGCCCCATCTGTGTTTCATGATGGTCTTTACTGTATCAGGAGGCCAGGTGCAAGCTCTCTCTCTATGGGAGGAGGGGCTGCCAGGCCCTCTGGAAAGCTGGCAATTGGCTTGGTTTCCAAAAAAATCAATGCTTGTGTGTAGTTTTTTTAATGAATCCCAGAAGCCCTTGAAAAATGGTTTGCTGCAGTACCCCTAATTCAGGACCATGGCCTTGGTGCTGGGAAGCTGGGTGCAGAAAAGCTGCAGGCTTTTCTGAGTGCCTGCAGCAAAGGCAGCATTTCTGAGAGGTGTTGACTGCATGTACATGGGTCATCTCTTCCACTTGTGTGAGATACGTGATATTCAGGAAAGATCAGATGTGTAGTACTTACCTGGTGAGAACTTGTGGCCTCTCTAGCTAGAAACTGGGGTGTCGCTGTTCCAGAGCACATAGCTTACAAAGCCTTACTTGCTGGTAGTTTCTGCAATTGTGGTAGAGAAGGGCCAAGTTTCAGGGAGGAAAAAAGTAGCCATGAGAACTTTTAAATAACTAAAAAAAGACACAGACACTGCAATCTTTGCTATGACTCATTTGGGCTATTATTTGAAAAAGACAGGCTGAGCAGTTGTGGACCTCCTTGCTCAAGGGAGCAGCACTCATTTGTGAACTTGTCGGAGCCCTGAAAGTAGAATTGGTGTAGGTGAGCAGTTCCCATGATGAGCCTCTGACCACTGATTTCCCTCCAACCACTGCCAGATGCAGTTTACGGAGAGCTAGTAGGTCACAGCTGACTAGTTACTTCCCACCTGTTGCTTCCATTACTGCTAAACATGTTTGAGAACTAAAAATCCAGAAAATATGTTCTTATTGTCATCTTTCTCCTAAAAACAAAAAATTAAATAGTTGAAGGAATATAGATTATTCCTGGATGATGGGGCTTTGCACTGTAGTGAGTGTTGCCAGTGGGGAGGTCTGTATGGAGAAAGCTGGTGTCTGCATTATCCAAGCAAGAGTGGAAACAATTTCAGGACATTTCTACAATGTTTTTCACAATTTGAATTTTATTCCAGCTTCAGAGAGAGGCAAAGCACTGCTGTTAACTGCAGCAGCTTGTTTAGTCACCTCCCTTCAGTGAACGAGCTATGCTCCCGTGGGGCCTTGCTGGGACATGAAAGTGCCGACAAATGCATTCTGGAAAACCTTGCAGCATCGCCGCCTCCTCCCTGGGGATTAGGGGCTTGTTGGGTCCTATCAGGAAAAACTGTGTCCCCTCAGCTCAGCAAATGGTGATGCAGACTGCTGAGGGCGGTAGGTCTGTGCCGTTTCACTGTCCGGCAGCCCGGGCGCTGGGCAGAGGAGCCCTGGCTGTCCCCGGCCACCGCTGATGTTTGCTCAGGGAGCGGGAGTCAGGAGATAACGTGTCCCTCGAGATAAAGCGCTTTTGTTGTTTGCCTGCTGGGTCAGAACTCGGTAGGTGTTCTGCATTGCTGTGCGTTAAGGGTGTAGGCTGTTTAAAAGAAATTAAACAAGGGACTTTGAATGGGCTGGGTCAAGGTGTCAGAGGGTTAAACCAGAACAGTTCCGGCAGTTGCTAGAGGGAGAAAGTTGTATAACATCACCGTGTGACGAATAAACTTCTCCGTCTTAGCTAGCCACCCCTTTAAAACTTTTATGCGAGAAATATTCGTGCAATCATAAAGCCATCTCCTGTTTAATGAGTTCCATTTTTTATTTTTTTTTTTCCGGACGAGTTTTTGCAATGGTGTATCGCCATCCCCAAGGCAGGAAAAAAGATTACTGGGGGGAGGCAGAAGCATAAAAAAAACCCCTCCAACAAAACTCCAATCTGGTGGGAAGGCTCAGCAGTTTAACAGTGCCACCTCCTGGTTCGCCCTGAGAGGGAAGGGTGTCCCAGCTTTGCACTGACGTGTCCCACGCCTACTAATTACAAGCAGCAGCCATGGAGTCCCACACACGGATTTCTCGCCAAGCGATGGACGCTGCGGGGCTGCAAAGAGGAAAATCAGCTGCAGCTTTATACCTAATCATCGCAGCAGGCAGGGACGGTCTTTGGTGTGCAGAGGCTGGCCCGGGCAGGATTTTTCCACTTTGTACAAACACCACAAGTCTTCAATTTTTTTTTTTTTTTTTTTTT
>VYZS01023689.1:193-33738 GCA_013400695.1 Neodrepanis coruscans
TCAATTTCCTTTATTGTATTTAAGCCAAACATTTTCTGTTCTACACAAAAATACTGTCTTGTGTGAGCTTTAAGGCAGACCGCTTTTCCAGGACATCTGTTTTACACAGATCTCTCTCCCTTCTGTGCTATCTCCCTGCAAAATCTTATGCTTTTGGAATTTGTTATAGGAATCCTCTAGGTATTGCGAGTTATATTCCTCATCTGCTAATCCTTCCTTGGGCTGCACTGGCGTTTGACAAAGGAATGTTCTTTTTACTGTTTCAGAGGAGTGGTTTCTGACTAATACATTTTCTATGCAGCATGTTTTTATCTGTTTGCCTGCTCTTACTGCAAGCTCCTTGAGTGAGGACTACATCATTTGTTTTCTAGGCTGTCATAGATAGTATTAGCAATATGAGGAGAATCAGGGAGAAAGGGGGAGTCATTGCAGTTTCTGATGGTGATTTCTATTGTGTGGTTTCAAGCAAGTCAATTCACTGCTCTGTATTTTTTCTTCCTCGTCTCATATTTTCACCTGCCTTGTCTGTTTAGAAAGACAGCTTCACAGTACAGGACATTTTGTGCATGTTTTTATAGCAGGGCCTGCCTAAAGTTGGTGATGCTTTTAGAAGCAAACATATTGCATATACAGAAAAAAAATTTATTTTGTTGGGTATTTGCTCTGCACAGGAACTGTGCAGAGATCTGCTCAATTTTACCCGTATTCTAAAATAATCCTTATTCATATTTAGGCTAAGACTAATTTTAACCCTTCACCTGGGGATTTGTAGATTAAAATCCAGACGTTCCCAGTAGGGTATAAGTTTTGTTTGACCCTCATAGATAAAGTCTATGCTGCAGCATCATCCAGTCCCAATATTCAGATTTAGAAGGCAGGAGGGCTGGTTATAATATGGATGTGAGTTAAATTCACTAACCTGTGCATGAATAAAAACATTGCTTTTTTTTTTCTCTTCCCTGAAAGAGATTTTATTTCAAGGCATATTTTGCGTTCTTAGAAAGGGAGTAAAAAACTATTTCATGCTGCTTGGTTTCCTTGATTTTCTTTTTGAGTTGTGCCTCCCCTTTTTTTAGTACTTTTCTTACTATTGTTGTCTTCCTTGAATTGTCTTCTTCCAGTATTCCCAGATATGCAAATCTCTGTATCACCACTGTGCCACATTTCTGGTGTCCACCTTCACCTTATCCCCTGCTCTGCTGAGCTTTTCAGAAAGCTTCTGCTGCCTGTTTGTGTTGTGCCCCGAAGAACTACAACCTTATCTATTTCCAAAAACACACAAGCTATTTCAAGACCTACTACATGTGCTATTTTTTTTTCTTGATAATTCCCTTTCCTGAGACAGATTCTGTTCTGTTCCTCCTATGGCGTTTGCAGCCCTTAAATCCTTTTGCTTATTGGTACAAAAGTTGTCTATACCTTCTGCCATGAGCTGCGACAACCCTTGGGTTCTGTTTTGTCAGCCATACATCTTCAGTGTCTCTTCTATCTACCTCCTGAGTCCCCTTACCTTCTATCTGCTAAATTATTTATCTTAGAAATTGTGTTAATCATTTGTGTGATTACCAAATTTAGATTTGTGAAATTTTTCAGGATATAGCTTGAATAAAACTTTCTGTACAAAGCAAGAAGCATTCCAAAAGTAATAATCTAAAAAAAAGGCTAAATTTGCCCAAGAAGATTCCCAGAGAGTGTCAGCAAATCAGGTTTGATTTCACCTGTAAAACCATAAAGAGCCTATGTTAAAAACCAGCAGACAGCATTGGACAGACCATGGGCTGAAGAGAGTGGATTTTAATGTCTTGCTTGGGGTGATTGAAAAGCACTTGTTTTAGTTTGTAAGTATTGTCTTCAAAGTCAGAGAGCTGGTTTAACTGCTTCTCAGTTGCAATCACAAAATACTGCAAGCTATTGGAGGTCCTATGAAAATACTGAATAAAGCTTTCATTTGAACAATCTGCGTTACCACTGTTCATTTGTTCAGGGGGTTTAGGACAACCTGGGAGATGATTGGGTGCACATTCTGTTAAAAATGGGGCCTGGGGTAAAATGGGTCCGTAAACATGGAAATGCTTCTTAAAAGAAATACTTTTATTTTGTGGTCACTGACATGGTGTCTGGGCGCCTTCCAGTAACACTTTAAAAATTACTGGAAATAGGTTTATTCTGTGCATCAATTATGAGTAACAAAAGACTTGAGTTAAAATTGTTAATTTAAAAATTCTGCGTAACAGAGCTCAGGTAATGTTTGTTGGATTTACTGTCAGTACCATTCATAATAAAGCTGAATATACAATCTTTCTGTCGATTACAGACTGTGATTCAGTACTTAAAAATTTGCTGGTGTCCTGGTTTTGGACGATATTAGGTTTTANTGGCAGGCAGCAGAAAAGTCCGGCGGGGAAGGGAAGGGCCTCAAAAAGCCATGTTGAGAAGAGATGCCTTCAGCTTAGAGTTCCTGGGGAAAAAGAGAGAGAGAGCATGCTCTCTGACGTAGATATAGTCCAGCCCCCCCTTCCCAGCATTCCTTCTGGGTCTCCTGGGCTGATGGGAAAAAGACCCAGGCAGGAGGTAACCTTGGTAACCTGGCTACTCCTCCCAGCCAAAATGTAGGCATAGGAGAAAGAGGTTTTTTTTTTCCTTTGTCTTCCCCTGTGGTTTTAAGCCAAACCATTACAGCTGGTCTTAAGAATAATGAGCAATGCCCTGAGAGTTAGATATAGGCTTGATGACTAAGGCTGTTCTCCTTTTGTAGACGGTAAGCATCCATCTTTCCACTGCCATAGGAAGGGCTACTTCCAAGGGCACACACAGCTTTTGTCTGCCTTCCTTCTTGGCTGGATGAGACACTGCTGCGTGAGACCTCAGCAGGGAAATGAAAGAGATCCAGGATCTGCTTTTCGTATCAATCAACAGGATCCGCAGACTGATGAAGCTGGTGCCTTGCACCAGCTGTAACATGACGTCTGTGGGTAAGGGCTCGTCCCACACTGATGGTGGGGAGGGGAAGGCAGGCAGGTGGGGGTAGTTCATGTTTGTTGAAACACTATTTGACAAGGAAACATGAAGCTGCAGAAGGCTGCTTCTAGCAGCGGAATCTGCTCTTGCTCCGTTGTGCTGTCCCCAGGAGCTGTTTGTTGCCCCTCAAGAAGCTGTTTCCCCTTTTCCTCCCTGTGCTTTGCTACTGTAATTTTTCTGGTTACTGATTTCTCTATTGAAGGTCATGATTACTTGTAGAAACCAAAAAGCCCAACTTCAGAGTATTCCATCTAGAAAACACCTCAGAAATGGAATTGTTATAGCCCACGTCTCTTCCTTGAGGACAAGTGCCAGCATACAGTCAAATCCCATCACAATCACAACACAACAAAAAAGGGCTACAGAAAATTAATTAATCACACAAGATCCTGCAGAAATATGACCATCTTTCTTCCAATAAAATAAATTAGGATAATTTTTTTAAGTGTTTCAATAGTTTTTCATAGTGAAGTACTTCATCGGCATTAACTAATCCAGGAAGTGGAATATGATTATTTAAAATGTGTACATTTTAAGAAGTTTCCAAGATTGTTCAAGAGATATAATTAATAAAATAAATTTGCATAACAACAGTGACCATGGTAATTGGATAAACATGTTATCTAACACTCTCCTACTACAGCTGACTGTATTCATTGTTGCCAGACTGTCAGCACTGCAGATGTACAAGCTCAGTTATAAAGCTACATGGAGGGGGTTTTTTCTGCAAAAACTGCTTACTGCAAAAAGTCAAAATTCAAATGAACCCTGAATTACATGGTAAATATGTTTCCTGGTTGATTTACAGAGCTATCAATTAAAAAAAAAATCAATGAAATCCCCAAAGTTTTTGTAATTAAAGTGTTGGAAGAAAGTCAGAAATTGTCTATTAAAGCTTGATGATAGGAACACACAAAAGGATTGAGAAATAATTGCAGAATTGAGGAACTGAGTATAGTTTTCCTGCTTTCTTCCTGGTGCAAATTCTGTCTATATATCCGAATAACGTTAAAACTGTTGTTAAATATACAGTAGTAAAAACTACACCTTTTAGAAGAACTCAGTATTGAAATACTTTTCTTAATTGACATTTTCTCACACTGTAGCATTCATGATTACAAAATACATGTGCAAATATAAATCAATCACAAGGCATAATTTAAATTCTAACAATGAACTGATTCTTCGTGTGCAGAAGGTTGTGCAGAGCAGCTTTAGAGCAGGATAAAAAAACATCGCGATCTCACAAGCCAACCCGGTTCAGCAGAGCACCTATTTTTGTGTCACACTGAACACAGAGCATTCCTGAGTCCCTGTCTATGACTGCCTTCCCATGCTCACCACACAGCACCACACACGTGTAGGAGAAAACACAAACCCAAGTCCCATTAAAGCCAAGCGTGCTCTGTAGACATCGGGATCACCCTCAGGGACAGGCAGACATTCCCAAAGACATCAAGGCAGAAGCTGAATTCCAGAGCTACCTAGTCTGCTAAAATGCATCTAACACTATGACCTCGTTTTCTCTGCCAAGAGCAGGGATCTGCCAGTTATCTCATCAACTTAATTTAAAATTAGAACATGTACTTTTACATGCCACTGCAGCACAAGGTCCAGTCCCACCCTAAGCAGACCCAAGAATGGCTGGAAGAAAGCTGACAGGCTTCTCTCTAAACATTCTGTCCCCTTGCCTGAGATCACTCTTTTTGCTTTTGTATACTTACTCTGAAGTATCATAATACAAAGTTATTTCTCAGGGATTTCATTTAGGAAGCTCACACAATAAATAGGTAAAAAGAAGTAGTATTCAGAGGCCAGATTCTAGACTATGTTTGGCGAGCTCAGTTTCTCTCACCTTCAGAAAAACGTCTTCCACCCTCAAAACAAAAAGTGCACCAGGTGGTGTTTATTCTGCTCCACCACTACAATTCTGTATCTTTCCAGCTGTAATATGGTCAAGAGAAGGAGCAGTTTAACAAAGTCCAGCTACCAGGAACAAAGAGTGTGCATGCAGTACTCAAACCTTTTTTTCTGCCAGGACTGCTGTACCAAATTCAACCCATTTACACTGAAAGATAAAAACAGTAGTATCACACATTGAGAAACAGAGAAATAGATTTTAATCAACTCACCATCTAACAAATGTGTCTGTTTTATTTTGCTATTTTTTTAATTCTACACATGATCTTCAGCAGTCTTCTTCGAAACCCTGCAAATTTTCTAGATACTCTGTGACAGCCTCTACCTCTGCAAACTCAAGTAGTCTATTGATTAGCTTATCCAGTGCTTCTTTCCCACTCAGAATGTCCTATTAAAAAAAAGCAGACAAAAGCATTACTGGCTGTACTTCAGTATTGATCTGAAGCACTGACCACTCAAACAGGGAGCCCCCGAAATGCTCTTGGCCTGCAGCCTCTCCACTTGCTCATCCTTAAGGTTCCCCCGTGTGTGAAAGCAATGCGTGGCGCACAACAGTGTGACACTGGCTGGCTGCCTGTGAAAGGCACATTGCTTCTGGCAGCAATAACAGGAGCTACTGGTGCCTTCCTGCCACGTTTTTGTGTAAACCATGCACTTACATGAAAATCCCTACAAGAACAATCAAGGACTGAAGAACCTAATTCAAATGCTGTTGTCTATGCCAAAAACTAGGCTGTTCGGCAAGCAAAGCCCAACTAACTTTTGGAGGGGAATTTATTGTTTCAGTTTCACTCAAGAAAGTAACAAGTTCCCAGTGCTAAGTAACTGACTAACAAAAGTCATCTTTATGTAATCATGGAACTATTTTCTCCACCATGGTATTCTGCACTCCATTAAATATGAACCATTCTATATTCAGCATGCCCTTCATTCTCTGGAGTTACTCAAGACTCACATGGGTACAGTCTGAAAAGTGTTACTCCTTATGCAACAGCACTTACAGCAAACTGGATAACTAAGCAAAAATATTGAGGGATCACCCTAAACTTTTTCTAACATTTAAAACATATTCATAAATTTAATACAGAAAAATCCATTATTAGGGTTTTTTTCACTGTAAAAAACCTCCCATTTTAGGGAACCATAGAAAGGTTAGAAAGGACCTTATAGATCATCTAGTTGCAACACCTCTGCTCTGGACAGGGGTGTTCACTAAACTAGACTGCTCAAAGCCCCATCCACACTGGCCTTGAACATTTATAGGGATGGGGCATCCACAACTTCTCTGGGGAACCTGTTCTACTGTCTCACCACCCTCACAGTAAGGAATTTTTTCCTAATATCTAATTTAAACATACCCTCTTTCAGCCTGAAGCCATTTTCCCCTGCCCTTGTAAAAAGTCTCTCTCTCTCTCTCTCTTTCTTGTAGGCTGCCTTTGGGTACTGGAAGGCTGCAATTAGGTCACCCTGAAGCCTTCTCTTTTCCAGGCTGAAAAACCAGTAAGATTCAAGCCACATGTAGATATTTACCCAGAAATAAGACCTCAAATAATCTTAAAATGAAAGCATTCAGTTTCAGTTTCTTTAAACAGTGGCCTGTGAATCAAACATAGCACTTCAGCACTAGGAGGAGAAAAGAATGGCTTAACTTAGATAAAATGTCCTTCATGTCAAGTTTTTCATATGAATGTACTATGCTTCAGGAATCTCAAATGTCACTTGCCTGGTTTGGCAGAGGGACTCACAGATCTCATGAAGGACCACATGCTTGATCATTTTCCACTCATACAGTAGGAGAAGAATGCACAGAGAAGTAGGCCAGTGAGCTACAGCCTATGTCAGTAGTCTCTAAAACTACAACAAGGCAGGAAAGAAAGCTCAGGCTTTCTATATCTATCAGAGCACAACTGGCTATGTTCTTCATGTATATATTGAATTGTTTTCACTAAGTTAATTTTTTATTCCTTATGGTACACATAAGTATCTAACTTTAAATACTCTCATAAGCAACAGTTACCTTGATATTGCGTGCATCATATGAGATCCTGTGGTCAGTGACCCTGTCCTGGGTGAAGTTGTAAGTACGAATCCTCTCTGACTGGGCTCTTGTTCCCAACTGTAGCAAGGCACCAAAAAGACATATTCTGTTATGTCATGTTTTAAAAAAATCAAATACTTTTCAAAAACAGCATACTTAGAATAAAATTTTATGGATAAGCCGGTTCCAACTGCAAACTTAGAGGTCACTGGCTTAACATATGGAGAGTTTAAATATTGTGGCACTACTAAACTGTATTTGTGATTCTATATCACAGACCAAGTTTTTATATCCTCTAGAATTTCTGTTCCAGCTCTGTAGCTGGAAGAACTACATAACTTCCAAAAGTCGCATAAGAGAAAATCCATGTCTACATGAGTCCTTAGTTCAAAAATGTAAATATTTTTCTTTTTTGGGGGATTATAGCTCCCACAAAAAAAACCGATTAAAGTAGTCTCCATTATAACAGAAGCAGCACAGTCAATGCAAGGCCATCAAAAATTAGCACCAAAACAGTAAATGAAGAGTGAGAAGAAGTTAAGTTACCCTCTAGTGGTAAAGTGCCAGAGTGCAAGCAGCAATTCTGAAAGTTTTAAAGCAGAAACCCAAATGTAGCATTCTTGTGGTTAAATGCTTCACTAAAATGGAGAAATAAGTGCTAAAAAATGCTCACAGAAACAGGTGTCTGCTTCAATGGTCTTTTGTGAAAATTTCGTCTGCACTCAGCATCTATGTATCAAAACAAGGAACTTCTTGAATAAATTCTGAAACATTTGGAAAGGTAATTTACTTTTGCCCACTTTTCTGTAGTATTTGCAAAAATTTAATCTCAATCCTTTATGCAGCTTTGGAGGTTCTCAAACTGAAATTAGTAACAAAAAATAAATGGCTCACAATGGCTTACAATGGGGAAATACTCTGCAGGAATAATACATTTAAATGCAACCTGAAATTAGTGATTAAATAGCTAAGCTGGAAAATATGGAGTACTGAATAATTCTCTGATTCTGAAGTATTTTTATTCCCACTGATCACTGTTGAATTTTGTACCACAGATGGAAAAACACTCAAAGAATGATAGGACGTTTGGAGACAAAAGAACACTTTGTAGCCTAATTTGAGGTAACTCTCACAGAACCTGTTTTTTTCCTTAGAAGGTTACCTAAGCCATATCAAATAAACTGCTACGTAAGTGCATAGTGGCAAGATTGTTTATCTATGCGTTTCTTTCAAAAGATCTGTATGGCTTTATCAAATACTCTGGTTTAGAAACTTCTGAGAACATCTGGACAATCTATTTTCATGGACAAAAACTTTTTACTGATGCTTTACTTGTGTAACTCTACCTTAACCGGGGCATTCAATACATGATGGTCTCTTTTGTTTCTCTAGAGTCTTTTAGACTCTTTTGTTTCCAGCCACATATGTCTCTTTTCACTGCCTGAGAAGTCTACAACAGTGTTGAATGGGGATAAGTAAAAACAGACTTACCATTTTAAAATATAAGATTTTCCCTTGTAAGCACACCAGGTTAGACACACACTCTTGCTTGCTCTGTCACCATCACTCAAAAAGATCAGAAACAAATCTACAGCACAGCACCCTCTCTGAACCTCAGCCATCACATGTCCTCACCTGCAGTTTTCTGGCACTCTGCTCTTGACTCAGATGTTTTTCAATGATCTGCTGGTACAGCTTAGCTCTCAGTGTCCGCAGAGCTATTTCCTTGTTCATCTGCTGTGACCGCTCCTGCTGGCACTCCACTGCCAGTCCTTTACAGAGGGAATCAAGAGCTCAGACCAAAAGCCCATTATAACAAAGAACAAACAAGCTAAATTAATTCTAACACATTAGGCAAATGAAACCTACTGGAGTGCCAGTTTGTAGGGCCTTTCAGCTGTAGGATAAAAAGTCATTTTAACACACTGGCCAGAACCATTAGTGAATTTTTAAACTTGTCACAGCTGCACCAGAGGGCTTTGTTCGATGCTACGGAAAAGCCAGGGATATTTTAAAATTTCATGGAGCAAACAAGTTTCTGAGATTGCCTCCAGAAAATGGCTTCACTCCAATTAGCTGTCATATGTTAAAAATGCAATTTGAACAGTCTACAGAAGCATGCTAAAAACAGTGTAATACAAGTTTTTCACGACTTAGTCCAGATAAGCTCTAGGAGACTGGAAAATTCATTGTTCTAGCAGAAAAGGGTGTCTAATCAATACTGGTGAGTTTTGAACTTACATATGAATAATGAAATAAAGCAAAAGAATGGTCTTTAAAAGAAACGCAGTATTTATTCTCACTTCTCATTTGAATTTTGAAAGAAAAAGGCTGATTTTTGAAAGAAACAGCTGTTTTCAGATCACTTCTGGAATTTCCTGTGCATGAAGAAATTCTGCACCTGGACAGACAGAAGCTCACTGAATTTTGATAAAAACAAATCCTGAGAAAGAGTGGTCCAGCCTACACACTACCTTCTCATCAGTATATATTTTCCTTCCTATTCAACACGTGATAGCATTATCCAGTACTGAATGAAAATCTTCAAGCCTTCTTTTTTTTCTGAGTCATGTAACTACACAGGTTTCAGCTAAGCAAAGTGTACCCTTGGTGGCCATTATTCCTGCAGGTATAGAGCACACGGTGCAAATTATTTACATCTTCCATCCCATCCTTGTCTCCCTCTATTTGTTCTTTCATCCTTCAAAGACAGCATTTTCCCTCTGAAGACAAAACTTGCACAGTCACTGTGCCACTGCTACACAGCCCTTTTCTCACACATTGCCCTGCTACAAGAGGAGCAGAACCAGAAGAGGCCATTTTTTTCTTTTTGGTATAAGAGACAACTTGCAGGATTCAACAGCTTTCTTTTCTGGATACAGATTTAGTGTGATCAGAAGAACAAAATACAGCCAGGCCTACCTGTGGGAAGGTGTACAATTCTCACAGCGCTATCAGTTTTGTTAACGTGCTGCCCTCCTGCTCCTTTGGCCCTGAATGTATCTATACGCAAATCTTTGGGATCCAGTTTAACATCAACCTAGAATCAAAGAAAATTACTATTTTCTGCTCATTCTGAAAATATTTGAATGTCAATGACACTCAGCACCAAGAAAAAAAAATCACTTGTCAAAAAATTGCTCCTTTATACCTGTTCTCAAGTAACAGCTATAATCATAATTTAAAAAACGCAGTGTCAAATATCTCTTAAAAGCAAGTCATGCTTTAATATTTCACTTATTTTTTCAAACTCTTACTCCAAGTCCTTCACAAGACAAAGTATGTATGTGTCCAAAACAAACAAAAAAAAATCAATGTTTTGTAAAACCATTAGCTTTGGCAGGGAAACTAAGAAACAAGCAAACATTTAAAACCTGCTGCTAAATAGCAGTACAAGGATCTTGTTCATGAGTCAGAACTGAATGATTCTTGAAAGAGTACTTAGAATCATCTGAGGAAAAAAATAGGTATATCCAGATCCATCCAAGTAAGGATTGTTACACTGGAAATAGAAGTCCATGATGACCTGGACCATAGTTTGAGTGCAGTGGATGGAGAAGGAACATTTAGATCTGATCAATGTTGCAAGGGAAGTATTACAAAGAAGCAGGAGAAGGTGCAGAGAAAGCCTATAGGATCTGGGTTTGTTTATTTTGAGTGTCAGTTGCTGGTTTAAGCAAGAACTGTTGGTATCAGTGAGATCTCAGAAAGACTCGCCAACACACTCATTTAAATTCAAAGGAGACTGTACTTAACAGAGGACACCAATAATTAAAATGAAACAAAAAAAAAATCAAAAGGACATGCAGAATCACATTACTATGCAACACTGAGTATTTTCTTGGATATATTCCCTGTCTTAATACAAGCTGTAATTTAAAATTGGCTTACTCACAGCAGTGAGCCTTGCCAGTGTTGGGGCTGGAACACTTAATGAAATGATCATTCATTTATATGCTATTTCAGAAAATCTCTGCAAAGTTGCTTCTGATGATCCATTTATACATGTAAGGTACAGAGCCAAGAACTATTGCCTTCTAGAGTCAGAGCACTTGAGGTTCCTTTGCTGGGACTTGCACAAAGCACCTGGATATTGATATAATCCCCAAAACAATAACATAGTTTTAAATTACGCCTACTCCAATGCCAAAGTGGATAAGCAGGGATACATCACCACCCTACCACCCTGATTAACAGTTTACCTCCTCTGGCTGAGGGAGGACAATAACTGACATTGTCCCAGTGTGTATACGCTGCATTCTTGATGACATGCCTGTCTCTGGGATTCGCTGGACTCGGTGAGTCCCTCCTTCATATTTCAGATGCTTATAGACATCCTCTCCTGAAATATGAGCAGCAGCATGATGCAACCCTCCTGGAGAGACAAACAGGATGTGACAAATATAGCAGAGAAACACTACTTTTAATGTCATCGTCTTAGTGGAATGTCTGAAGAAGTACCGTACCTATCTCAGCCGGCATGTAGTTCACAATGTCAAAGGTCCAACATTTGTAGTCTGCATAGTTCTGGTACATCTCAAACATTTCTTTAGTGAACTGTTGGCAGATGTCTCCTAAAAATATAAAGGCACTACAATATAAACAGCAGTTCACAAAATTGCAGTCATCAGTATTTTGATATAGCTGCTACTCCAATCCCAGTCATTATACAGGTTAATACTCATCTTTAGAAAGCTTTACTTAATGCCAATAGAGCTTAAAAAGAATTAAGAATAACCCATAAGACTTTAATAAAGATGAATGGAGGTTTGAAGTAATCTTCACTGTAGGGACTTTGCTGACCTCCAGTTGTTCTGCCAGCTGTCACTTCTAATATGACAGGACTTCTATCGTACTTTTCCTTTGGCACTAGAAGCTGGAAAAGCTGAAAAGGAAAAAAAAACAAACATTATCTCCTTCATGACTATCTCCTCCTACCAAATTTACAGCCAGCTTTCACAACTTGCACAGCCTGAGCACACACAACCACTGATTTCCTTTGGCAAGCTAGTTAAGTAGGACCAGAAACTGTCCAATGGCAAATGTAACTCAGTGCAGCCAGCATGGAAATGGGATATGCTGGTGCATCCACATGAAAACTGCCTGAAAATTCAGTCCTGCCAAGTCAGGTATCAGGTCACCCATCCCAGCCCTAGCTACCTATGAGCACTAAGTTATCAGCTAACCTGATGAATCTTTACATTAATCTTATTTTTCAGAAAGTCCCATTTCATATTATTTCAGTCTGAACACAGAAATAAGCCCAAATACAGAGGTCCCCATAAAATGAATGGTTAGCTTCTCTGCTTATAATTAATTTCCCCACTTATGTGGTGCTGTCAGTTGAAGAGAAAATTAAAGACCGCAAGTTTCAATCAGAAATCTTTCAAGAATGCCTGTTCTACTGCCACAAACATGTCAGGTCTCAGTAACATGGACTCACTACTTTTTTAATCCCTTTCAGCATTTGCAGACAAGCAAGAAAGAAAAATTACTAAAATAATCAGCTTCTAAGACACAATTGTCCTAAGACACTTACTAATAATTAATGTTGACACTTCTTTTCAAAGAGAATACAGAAGCTGGACTTCTGTTTCATTAAACACAACGTCAGAGTCTATTGGTAAGATCACAAAGGAACGTTTTCTGACATCTTTATTTATAAAGCTGTAAAATTTTACCTCAGGCTCACCTTTCTGCACAACATGTTCATTTTTTTATCCAGGGTCTCCTTCTCTTCTAAGGCAAGCTCAAGAAGTTGTTTCTCATCTCTGCTGTCTAGTTCTAAATTCCAACAACAGGAACAGGTATTAGCCAACCTCACCGGGCTTAGAGCACACTAAAACACAGCTGTCCAAAGACATACAGTGTAGCATATAAAAGCTTGCACTGTTTTGCCAGCGTGAAATATCAAATGAGAGCTGCCCAAGCCAGGATGCACATTGAAACTAAATGATCATATTTTCCAGGTGGGCTGAAAGGAATAGCAGATATCTTACCTGTGATAAGACTGCCCGTTCCCACATTTTAGAGCTTACCAGCAATCTAGAAAACATTCGCAGGTAAAGCTAACAGAAGCTCCAAACCTTTTCTGCCAGAGACACTCAGATCTACAACAACTAAAAATACCGATCAGTTAGGATTAGATTACACACTAAGTAGAAACTTGGAAGACAGTTGGAGTCAAGTGGAATACCATCACTGCTAAAACTCCTTTTCATCTTTCTTCCCACTGTTCCACCAGCTGAGGAGTGGGTCTGTCACTCCTCAGAAGGCAAAACAATTCAACTCTCTGAAAGGAAAGAACCCAAGTCTGGTTAAATAAATACATATTTTCACCATGCCAAGTTGAACTAGATTTAAATTACGACTGGACAATTACCAGCACAAATGAGGGAACGGGCGAAGACAGCTTTGAACAGCTGGGAGTGAGAGCAAGGGAAGAAAGCAACAAAGAGGAGCAGAACACCTTTTGCCTTGTGGCCAGCACGGAAACTATAGGTCTGTCTCAGAGGCAGCATAAATCTGAACACTCCATTGCTGGATGCAGGACCAGTCACTCGAGCTCTGGACTCTGCAGCAGAAACTGGGCATCTCAAGGGCAGGTGTAGGGACCAGAGGCTCCACACTGCTGGGCATCTGCAGCCTGGTTCCCTTTCGCAGCAGCTAACACACACACACACACATACATTTACTGGTGGCCTCAGCAGTAATCCTTGATAACTAAATGGACTGGGATGTTGAATCAGCTTTGTATCCCGGCCAAGGACAGCAGCAGCTTCTCCATATCACAGTTTTTAATTTATGCTCCAGGTTTTTTTTCCTTAAATAAAAGTGTCAGATCAAGACTTGAGCCTGCATCTCCTGTACATTCAGCAAGAATCACAGAATGAAAGGACCACTGTGGGATCATCTAGTCCAGCCTCCCTGCTTAAGCAGGGTCATTCTAGAGCACATGGCACAGGATTGTGTCCAGATAGTTCTTGAATATCTCCAGTAAGGGAGACTCCACAACCTCTCTGTGCAATCTGTTCCAGTGTGCAGTCACCTGCACAGTAAAGCTCTCCCTTATGTTCTGCTGAAACATCCTGTGCATCAGCTTCTGCCATTGCCTCTTGTCCTAAGGCTTGGCATCACCGAGCAGAGCCTGGCTCCACCCTCTCAACACCCTCCCTTCAGATACTTGCATACATTGATAAGGTCCCCTCTCAAAACGTAAAAATGTACCTACCAGTACATCACAACTCCAACCCAAAACTTTTACTGAATCAAAGGCTTCTAGCTGGTCCAAAAAGTATGTTTACTGATCAGTCAGATAAACAATATCAAATTAACTACTGTCGGCAGAGGTTTAGAGAACGTTCTGGTGGTGACCAGTGAGCTTAAGGCTTGAAGGACTGGTATCCCATTTCTACCTCCCTGCAGAACAGAATTCACTTAATCTACCCCATGACTTACATCACTTTTGCTTTGTTGAATGTTAGAAATATAAAATCCTACATCAATTGTGAGGAATTCAGGTAGTGGAAAGAAGAGTGTCAGTTAGGGAGCTAAAAAGAAAAAGAGCAGTCAAATGAAGGAAACATCTGTGTTTTAACTTGGCCCCATGATAATCAGTATTGATAAAATAATTTGGTTCCATTTAATTAATTTATTGGCCTTAATTTTCTACCTTTTCTCTTCTTTCAACTAGAACATACTCCATTAAACCACATAATAATCTATGAAATTAGAAAAACTCTTCATTATATTTACTTGATTCAAAAACAGCATTTTTAAGTTGTAGTATGAATTTTCCAGAGTTCTCTTAATACTTTCTAATTCTTCCAAGAATACTTCTTTTTCAGCATGAAATTTTTGTCCCTCATCTCCTTCATTCCTTCTCCTCTTTTCTCCAGAGAAGAGGATTAGAGAGGGTTGAAGATTAAAACATTTTAAATAACCTTATTTCCCAAAAGCACAAACATTTACATATTTCTAAAACTAAAGAATACAAATGTTCTCTACTTTTCTAAATAAGTTACATTTTTACCAGCTTTATTTCAGTAAGGCTTTTACTGCTTTGTCAACACCCCCTGGGCTCTCTCTCTGAAAAGTACCATGAATTTTTGTCCTCCTTCATTTACACCACTGGGTACTGATTTCTCCTGTCCTTTGTTTTTCCCTTCCTTCACCACTTCAATGGCAGCCCCCTTCTCTCCAGCTCAGTGTTTCCCTGTCCTGACTTAATACTTACCAGTGTAGCAGAATGGATACAATTTTTTTCTTTCCTACCACGTGCACCTCCTCACAATTCTAGCAATATTGAGGTTTTTTCCACAAATATTGCACCATTACTTATTTTGTAAATTCTTCTATTCCCTATGTATTTTCTTATTCCCAAATGGTCTAAAAACTAGCAACAATTTTTAATTCTTTTTTACCCCAACTTCTTCTGTAGCAGAGCATTGAAAAGAAACAGGTTCTTAGACAATCATCAGATTTATTCCTTAAAGGACTCCCCACATATTTTCAAAGAAATATTAGCTTTTGCCATTTAAGTTGGAAGCTGACAATTCAGGGCCTAAAGAAAGTTCGTGTAATTTTCTCATTAAATATCAATGAACTGGCCAGATGGAATCCCATTTTAAATAATACAGCTAATACAGTCTGCATCTATCACACATTTTAGGGTCACTAAATTTTTTTCCTTCAGTTTAAACTGCTCCTGGTTCTACCAAAAAATAACCTTAAAAAACACTTCCCAACCATTTCTGTTAGATAGCCCTGAGGTTCTGGATGATCCCTACTCTCCTAAATTGTATTAAGACCTCAAACCAAATTGAGGTGAGATGAGAAACAGAAGGATGTGGCTGGATGCAGAAAACTCTAGCAGCATGCAAGCTCCCAGAAGCAAGAAGGACCAGAGAGTGTTGCAGGGTTGGATGAACTCATTCACAAGCTTTTCTCAAAGGCAATGAAGTTGGCAACGAAGTCTATCACAAGCACAGCTATTGTTCTGAAGCAAGCAAGCAGATGTGTTCTCCTTACCCCTGCACATAGCTTCTAACTCCTGAACTTCTCTTTCAGCCTCTTTGACTTCTTGAAATGCAGCTGCAATAGGGGACAGATTGGCACATCTTCTCCTCAGGGCTCTTTGCTCAAAGTCATTTAATGAGTCTGCATTTAACAGATGACTAACCTGCTGGTATTCCTTGCTTAGAGTCTCCAGATACTTCTGTACAGCTTCATGCTTCCACAAAGCTTGAGAATCCTGATGGATTTTCCTATGCCAACTGTTAAAAGACAGAGTGAATCTAGCTGTGTCCAATAAAGATTTTGGCCTCCAAAATCCATGGTTGTGCAGTCCCACCACACAGCCTATCTTCTTTGCAGCAGGAGAGAGAAGACAGCTGTGAAGTTGACTGTGACAGTAGCAATTGACAAGAAGGCTCTTGAAAAGACAGATCCTTTGGAAAGGTTTCATTGTGCTTATTTTTCCACCACCTGAAATTAAAAGTAGACAGTACACAAACCAGTGTTATTATTTAGAAAAAGAAAGCATTCTATTGGAAAAAAAAAACCAAATACCACAATAAACAAAGAGCTGTGTCAAGCCTAAATCCTAGTTTTGATTACACTAAGACAAATGCAACTGTCACGGATAAAACTATTCCTGTTTTAGTCCTGGTTTAAATTAGAAACTCTTATCAGCATGGTTGTACTGACTGAGGATTGGAAAAGGACTCTTCTCACACCTCCTCAAATGGTTTAATTATGCTATGGAAAAGCTACTGTAGATGGGCCTTACGGACAACAGCTTCATTTTGCTGTATGTCTCATCCGAGGAAGACAACTATTTCATGCCTTACTGGTGAAAGAAAAGCGTTGCTGAGAAGACAAATCCATGCTACAGATAAAGAATTCTGTATAGAGAATGTATGCAATGTCCAGAATTATGTGCCAAGGTATATCCACTTCTATAACGGGAAGACATTAGTAGCTGAGCAAGCAACAGATGAGTCAACAGGACTGCAACACACTTGCAAGACATCACTCACCCACATACACAGAAGGTAAGACAAAGTGCTTTATGTCCCCTGTATACTCCTTACCATGATATATATATATACATACATACATATCTCATATATACATGTAAGTGACACATTTTCCATCCAAAAAGTGAGTAAGAAACAGGTACTCTAAAATACAACTCCTGTATTTTTCTGAGACACTTGGCCTACAGTTTTTCAGGACACAGGCTCCCCTTAGCATCACTGCTAGGAAAGGCCTTTTCCTCCTTCACTTTATATCATCAACATTGCAAACTATGTTATGAATTACTATTGTGCTCTAAAAATTTATACTGGAGCACAAGGGTCTACCAGGAAGACTAAACTGAAATCATTCTTATTCTAGGACTACCCACACAGAAAAGATTTAACAAAGAAGCACTCCCAAATACTCTGCCAGTGCCACAGTCCCACCTGCCTGCTGACTTTTACAAGAAAGTGGATTCAGACAAAGTAAGAGCATGAACCATTTTGCAGCAGGATCTTCTTAAAACATCCATTTCTGTTTCCTGATATTATTTTTCCTAATTATTTTTTAACTCATCAGTGAAAGACCTTCTGTACATCTTCAGGCTTTTTACTAACAAATTATTGTGACACTTAACTACTCAACTCACCCAGTATTCTCACCTACTGACTTTCACCCATTTGTCCACAATGAAAAAAGAGCAATACGCAGTAAAACCAGAAATACTGCATCTTGCTTGCCTGGATGCCTGTTTTACTACCTCTAGAAGGAGGGAAGGACCTTTATTCTTCTGCACTGTTCCCAGGTTCCCCAGCCAGCAGGTGCTGTTGAATCCACAGCGACAATTTCAGGAGTGCTTTAATGAACAGAAAACCAATGATATCCCTCATGGATTGCTCCAGTGAGTAAACCCAGCTGTAGTAGAGGGATCCCGCTACAAAAAGGCACAAATGTGGCCCATCATCTATGACCCTAGATTTAGTTGCTATGGAGCATGAGTGGACTCAGTCCCAAAAGACCTAATTCTGATGACAATGCTGTAATTGCTCCAGATCAGCATGGCCCATTGTTGTTTGGTCAAGTGCTAACCACCAGTAACTCAATTTTATAATATTAATACTTTATTTTAATTAATTCATTAAACATACTAATTATAACCATCTAACTAGTTTTTACTGGCGTAGTTTACAAGCAATGTACTCCAATAACAACAGACTTGTAGTACTGCTTCGCCTGAGCTCTCAGAAATAAAGTTCTTGGTTTTAAATGCCTAAAAAATGAGTGTGAAATGTAGTGGTGCTAAAAAAGTTTTGCTTTCGCTAATAGGAAGAATCCATATTATAAAATTCAGATGTATTAGTATTATGAAATATAGTAGCTCTATTAATAAAGTTTCACTAATGAGTAGAATCCACATTATAGTGTTTAGGTACCTCAGTAGTGTAACATGGAATAAGATTTTGTTTCAATGTATGGTAAAATATAATGAGCTCTTTCTGCTAAATGTGTAATCTCACTTGTATAAGGAATCCATTGCTTAGAGAATCTTGAGGAGGTCAGTCCCTAAAGGACTGAAAATGTCCAGGCACCTTTTCATAGGAACTATCTCAAGAATTTCGTGGGAGAACCACAAATTGGCCCACCAAGAAGATAACACCACTTCGAACCCAATTACGATGGGCTTAAACCAGTTTTTTTGTGGAAAGTCGAAAAGTTCAAAGAAGATGAGTATGGTTTCTTTGTACCCACAACCCCCAAAAAGCAATAAAAGACCCTCTACCCAAATTCCAGATGGGAGGAGAAATAATTTCCCTCCTACCTCAAAGAAACTGTAACAATCCCTTTCGGTTTTGTGACAATTTTGTTATAAAAACCTGAACTATGCAAAGATCCTTTGCACCTCTGACCTGGATGCTGCCGGTCAAGCACCCAGCGCACTGTCTGCCTTTGTCTTATAATAAACTTCATTAAACATTACAATATTTGTGGGCTCGTTTCTCACATGACTAATGGCGTGACACAACCCTCAAGGAAGTCGGGAATTGAAAACTAATTTTGCTATGCTAAACAAAAAAGGTATCTCCTTCTCAGAGAGACCTTGCCACATTACATTTGTGCAGAAATATGCAAATAAGAAATAAGCACACACAAAGCTTTTACAGAGCTATAAGCAGTAGATGACATATGAAATACTCTCCAAAACAGATCTTAAGAACTTATCTACATGAAAAAATGACCTCTTACACATTACAAATCAAAATCAGTAAGCTAAAGTGACATGTGTAATTGTCTTATTAAAATAACAACTTAATTACAATTTCAAGACAGGAAGGAGTTCTCAACATCGCAAACACTTTAAAGAGGTTATAAAAAGCATTTCTAACAGTCAAATAGGCTCCCAAGGCCACGCAGCTGAAGTCAGGCACGTAGGAATGAATATGCGGCAGTATGTGTTCCACTGCTCCTTCCACCCCTCTGCCTCTCACCGCGCAAAGCCCCGAAATTCCTCCACGAAGCCGCCCTGGCAGCCCTGCCCCGCGGCACGGACGACTAGCAGGAGCGGGAAGTGGCAGGAGGAGCAGAAGCGGAAAGGGGCAGGAGCGGGAGCACCGCAGGGGGCGGGGGCCGGGCGGCGGCAGCGTGGGCGGCTCCGCTCCCCAGCACGGACGGGACGGGACGGAACGGGACGGGACGGGACGAGGAGCTTTGGCACTCACCGTCGGGACCCACGGGCACCGCACGGATCCCGCCGCAACACGGGAAGCCATGGCAGACGGGAAGTAGCGCGGGGAACTCCGAGTCCCAGCATGCCTGCGGGAGAGCGCGGTTCCCGCGCCGCCGGGAAGGGCGGCCCTGGGTGTTGGGTGTGAAACGCGAGCCCCCAAATAAAAAAAAATGTGGAATTTGACCTTAAAGAGACGTCTTTGTTTTCGGTACCTGCACAGTAACACACGCTGACTTCAGCAATACCTCGGGAGGAATGGCAAGAGTCGGAAAAATGGGAATACTCGCTTCTGTTTACAGCTTCTAAACTGTCCTATTAAAACACGTCGTTCCATATATTTTCCCAAAACGCGGCTTGAAAATAAACATCGTTTCAAGTCTGGTTATTAANCAGGCACGTAGGAATGAATATGCGGCAGTATGTGTTCCACTGCTCCTTCCACCCCTCTGCCTCTCACCGCGCAAAGCCCCGAAATTCCTCCACGAAGCCGCCCTGGCAGCCCTGCCCCGCGGCACGGACGACTAGCAGGAGCGGGAAGTGGCAGGAGGAGCAGAAGCGGAAAGGGGCAGGAGCGGGAGCACCGCAGGGGGCGGGGGCCGGGCGGCGGCAGCGTGGGCGGCTCCGCTCCCCAGCACGGACGGGACGGGACGGAACGGGACGGGACGGGACGAGGAGCTTTGGCACTCACCGTCGGGACCCACGGGCACCGCACGGATCCCGCCGCAACACGGGAAGCCATGGCAGACGGGAAGTAGCGCGGGGAACTCCGAGTCCCAGCATGCCTGCGGGAGAGCGCGGTTCCCGCGCCGCCGGGAAGGGCGGCCCTGGGTGTTGGGTGTGAAACGCGAGCCCCCAAATAAAAAAAAATGTGGAATTTGACCTTAAAGAGACGTCTTTGTTTTCGGTACCTGCACAGTAACACACGCTGACTTCAGCAATACCTCGGGAGGAATGGCAAGAGTCGGAAAAATGGGAATACTCGCTTCTGTTTACAGCTTCTAAACTGTCCTATTAAAACACGTCGTTCCATATATTTTCCCAAAACGCGGCTTGAAAATAAACATCGTTTCAAGTCTGGTTATTAAAAAATTAATTTCACAGAAGTCAGAATAAAATAACATTAATCTCCGCTTTATGTCAAAGCTCACTATTGTATTTAAAATTAATTATTACTATGCTACTAAAGACAAACACCAGTCACAAAATATTAATGGACTTAACCATTTTTATTATCACTGTGCTAGTCGGTTGCAGCTTTCTAATAATGTATTTTTAAAACATGCTATGTGTATGCACATTTTAATAAATAATATTAAACAGATTTTACAACTACCTCCCTAATTAAAATTTTAAAAATACTTAAGTAGCATTGTTTTTTTTATACCTATAATCACCCAAAGAAAGCTTTCTTCCCAGACACTGTCATTCAGCAAGATTAAAAAAAAAAAAAAAAAAAAAAAGTTAAACTTCGGTATTTGGCACATAAAGCATCACTGGGCTCTGGCTCTGGTGTGGTAAATATTCCGAAAGACTGAAAATTATACTTAACTATGGGGAGGATTTGGATCAAACCTCAGCGCATGAATGACAACTGCTTGCTTAGACCTGGTGATAGCTTCTGGCTCTGCTCCACCCCCTGGGACAGAAGGCAAGGCAAACAGATGAAAAGGCCAGGACCCATCCTGAAGCCGGTCCAATCTACAACGGGGACACAGCAAACTGCTCCCTGAAAGCTCCAAGGCGCTTCCCCAGGCCCGAGCCTACAGTGACATGCCATGAGAGATGCCATGGGCCAGATGCCATCCCCACTGTGCCTCACTCATCTTCCACTGCAACTTTTGGGATTCATTGACATGAAATAATAAAATTATACTTGCATTGGCACTCTAAATATGTAATTTGATACTTAAAAATCTTGGGAAGGTAATCTTTGGAAGGACAACCAAGAACCTAATAAAAACATAAAACTGCAAGTAGACCACATGCTCCAAAATTCATTTTAAAAGAAGAGGGTAGACTAAGGAAAATCAAATCAGCTTCTACTCCAGCCAGTAATGGTTCTTGCATTAAAACCTCTGATTAAATGTGATCATGATTTAATTTTTATTATGCCTTGTGGGCAAATTCTTTAACTTCCACGTGAAAATAGAGACCGTAAAAAACTCACACACCCCCCACCTCCCACCAGGCAGCAGATCACAGCCGAGACAAGGGCTGGACACATAAGATACAATTTTTCCCTAAGTTTACTGTATGCTTTTAGACTGCAATATGGGAACTGAATACGAAGGATAGAAAATCCCATTGCTGTCTGTGCTTCCACACCTCTCTCACTTTGTTTAGATGCCGTAAAACCTGCATGGATGAAGCAGCAGCTGCTACTGGAGCCCGTGAGGATCAGGGGTTATGGACCAGGGGCTGCCTGGGGGAGGGTGCCACCACCTTCCTCAGCAACCACAGCAGCCTGCAGGGACATCGAAGGGAGAAGGGAAGAGTGACAGCAGAAAGACTGCTGGGCTTCAGGCCTTTGGGACAGACATGGTCCTGTACTTACAAAACTGCCAATCCTAACCTGCCAATTGCTTTAGAAACTGGAGGTAGAGAAATGGCTCATCAGATGAAAGAGGCTCCAGGCCTTTCAATATGCTTGGCTTGAAGGTAGGTCCATGCCCAGGGAGGCCTGAGTTTACCCATGTGCAAGCATTGTGCCACAGCTTCTACAGGTCACGGAGTGAAGTTGAGCTACAGGGCAAAAATGACAAGTTTGTTATAATGTATAGATCACTGTAATATTGCCCCGTCTTTCAGCCCACACAGTTTGACAACAGACTTCTGAATTCTGTTTGAAGGAAAAAACGGTGACAGAATCATACACATCTCGAATACAGTGCTGTTTATTTACCAAGCCTGTAGAAAGAGCTTTGTTTTGCCCAGCACAGTGAGATTCAATTATAAGAAGTTTTCTTGACTGCGCTCCCAAGTCTCACTTTCAACTGGAGCTTTGCCTCTCCACAAAGCTCATTTCTTTGTTTATTCTCTCTCAACTAGTCTACAAACGTCTCTTTTATTGCCTCCCTGCTTTTTCTTGCTGCTTTTAACACAGACTTCTAATAGAGATACATCTAAATGCAAATTTGACCCCTGCCTCTAATTTGCAATTTGCCTATTTTCAGACAGCACTCTTTACAGTGTTTGGACTAGCAGGAGACAGAGACCTTTACCTGTCAAGAACAGCCTTATTGCTTCAGACCAAAGGTTCACCTAGCACAATATTTGCTTGATGCATCTCAGCAATGTATCTGTTTATCACTCGACCCAAGCAGAGGCATAAACATACCTTTTGCTATGACAGAAACTAGAGTTCACAAAGTCAAAGCTTCAGCTGGTTACAAAAAGAGCTGAAGATTTGGCATGGTACAAATAGGCTCTAAAAATGATGCTGTTGGCCATCCCTGTCAACAATACTCCTGCTTTGTAAAAAGCAGACCCAACACAGCACTACTACACCACACAGCAGAAAGAAGAGCGAGTGTAGAAAATACACATACTGCTGTCAGTGACCAAGGTGACTGATGTCACGAGAAGCATGCCAGAACAAAAAGTAAGAAATAATACAATAAAGATATTTCTTATTACAGACCACTTATCAGTCAGTTTAACAAAATACCACAAAAACCAACCACCATCCACAAAAACCAGTAGCCATAAGGTGATGCTCAGCTAAGAAGAACTGTAGGAAAGCATATGCCTTATATTCTCCTCACCTTTGCTATTTTCATCTCAGGAGGTTTCCTAAACATACCACTTTTTTTTTTTCTTTTTCTAATTAGTAGTTCTCAAGTTAGGCTGACATCCAGGTTACTCACTTCCAAGAAATTGTCTGCGCTCTTGTTCCCTCCTTTAGCCTGAAAGGAAAGCAGCAATCACGTCACTAGCTTCAGCAAGGCTTGTGTCAAGTCAAGGACATGCTGCTCCGGCTCCTCAATCACAGCCATCTACTTATTGTGAGCCAAATAAAATATATCGAGTACACAGCTTGTCTAATCGGCTGTCGTGACAGACTGTTTTCTGCACATTTGCATAACTGCGAGTATCTTACCAGGTTTGTTATCTGCGACTGTAGGTGGATAACCATATTATTACAGAACTAAATTGCTTTTAAAAAAAAACCACCAAAATGCAATATTTTTAAAGGGTAATTATATAAACATATACTTTAATTGCAGCTGCCCAGGTTTCTGGGTTTTTCCCTGTAAGATGGTCTTTTTAATAGGTTGTAACCTTGACAGTTTAAGCAGTTTTCCTTCTAAATAATGCCCCAAGCCATGTGGGTTCAGTGTTCCTGGTTGTTGCTGGGGTTTGTGCGCGTTTTTGTTTGTTTCGGGTTGTTTTGTTTTGTCTTCTTGGTTTGTTTGTCTGGGTAGAAGAAAAAAATGTTTCCGAAAGAGCCAAGCGATGAACACACTCCGCTGTTCCACGCACGCAGGATGGTGCCGGGAAGTTTTACATAACCATCTGCTGAAAATGCATGAATGCGATGGGTGACGTCCCTGTTTGCTCAAAGTTAGGCTGCTGAAGTTTGCTGTTGTTCCGTTAAACACCAGCCCCGGCAACACCGAGCCCGCAGAGCCTCTCCGAGCCCCTCCGCTCGCACAGAGGCTTCTCTCCGTCCCAGCGCCGCCTCCCAGCCTTTCGGGCAGCCCAGCTCCCCGGAGCGGCCGTTTCAGCGCCGAGAGCGGAGCGCTTCACCCGACACGCCGGGGATCCCGCCGGGGATCCCTCGGGGAACCCCCACTCCCGGCTCTCGGGCCGCGCGGGAGGACTGGGGGAGAATCTGCCAAGAGAAAGCGGCGCTGCGCCTGCGCCGAGGGGACCCCGGCGGCCATTTTGCAGCGTCAGGCGGTCGGCGAGGCCGCCCCGGCAGCTGCGCAGAGGGGCCCGGGGGAGCCGGCGGGGAGGGCGGCGCAGGGCTATGAGTTAAAGAGCCGCCACCGCCCGGGCAGGAGCTGCCGCTGCCCCGCCAACTTTGGGGTGCTCCTTCTCCGCGCCCCCTCTCCTCCCGCCCCTCGTGCCGACGGCCGCCCCCACCCCCGCCAGCCGTGCCTGCCCCGGGGCCGCCCGCGCCATGCCGTCCGTGCCGCTGCCGCCCAAGGAGAGCAACCTCTTCAAGCGGATCCTGGTGAGCCGCCGGCCCCGCTCCTCCCTCCTCTTCCCTCCCGCACGCCGGCCTCGCTCGCTGCCCTCCGCGTCGCTCCGCTCGCCGCCGCAGCTGGCCCCGGCTGAGCGCACACTGCGGCGGCGGCCGCGCTCGACCGTGGGGAGCTGGGCTGGCGGCGGCTCCTCGTCCCGGTCCGTCCCCGCTTCCTTCCTCCCTCCTTTCCTTTGTCTGGAGTCCGCCGAGCAGGCCGGGCGAGCTCCCCCTGCCCCTGTCGGGGACCGGGAAGGGCTGGAGGGCGGGAAGGAGGGAGAGAGGGAGGGAGGGAGGCAGGATCCCGCCCGGAGCCGCCGTGCGCCTCCCGCCCCGCTCCGCTCCCGTCCCCGCCGAGCTCGGCGGGAGGAGAGACCTGAAAACAGGGGGAGCGGGCGTGGGAGTGGTTTGCTGTTGCTAAGTTGGTCTCCATCGGTGCTTCGCTTTCAGCGAGAGCATCAATTTTAGTGCACAGGGACCAGGTTAAAGCTGTTCCGCTCGCTCAGCAGTTGTGAGTGCAGTTGCAGGCGCCCGGTGGATTGGAGTTGCCCGGTTGTGTGTGTGTCGTTTGGGTGACTTGTGTGTGCTGGGCAACATGAGATCTTGGAGACTTAATGGGCGAGAGGACGTGTCATGTTTGTGAGATAAAGGAGGAGCTCACTTCAGCTGGAAGTTTGTACTCATTGTATACTTTATAATGTTAACGCTTCATGGAAAGAAGAAAAACCCACTCCTCCCTCCCTAGAAGAAAATACAACCACCGGACAAAAAACCACCACACTTCCCTTTTCGTGAGCTTGTCGGTGTGATAGTAATGATGTTCCAGCCTCAACAAAATTGGACTGTTTTGTGTCAGTTTGTCAGTCTGCAGGCAGAGGACGTCTGTACAGCACACCAATTCTTCTTGTTGGTGGGCACAAATTTCTTGGGTTATCCCCGAATTGATTTGGTGAGTTTCAATAACTTTGGGATTGAGAGGTGAGCATTTTGGCTTCAGGAAGCTGAGTTCCAAGCAGCGTGTAAGCCTGTGTCCTCTGTATGGAGCTGGTGCATTTCAGCAGGTGCTTCAGAGCCGTTTCTTTTTACCTGGCTTTGGATAGCGTGCAGATTTTAAAAAACTCAGCAAATCCCCGTGAGGAATCGTTGCTTACTGCATGCTTATGGTATGCATCTTAGTAAGTCATTCTAGCACTCTTCTTTCTCTCTGCTAAAAATAAATGACTAATATTAGAACAGTTAAGTGATTATTCTCACTAGTACCGAACAAGTTCACAGTAGCAATCACTGCTGAAGTTGTTTTGATTGAACCATAGAAGGGCTTTTCTGGAGATCATATTTTAGACAGCTTTTTTTTTTCGTATTAAACAGTGGATAAAACTTGTGAATTAGTGTTTCGGCAAGAAGAGAGATGCATAAAACTTCAGTGAAGTTGATACAGAAACTTACTTGCTTTTTAAAGCTTTCAGAAGGCTTTGACTGATGCTGTGTAGTGGTTAGTCACCGTTCCCGACATGTGTGTTGATCACAAAATTGTTGGCTTATCTCTTCTTGAATTAATTCCTTATTACTTTTTTCCCAGCTAGCTCTGCCTCTTTCATGGTGCCCTCTCTTTCTGGCATGCTTATGTCCACATAGTACAAGTGGAACTCATTGGTTGCTTGACGTGTCTCAGAGTGTTTTAATGTAGTAGTATAACTTGTGGTGCGAAAGGCTCTTTGTTTGAACCAGCTTTTCCTTACTTTGGTACTGCCAGAGTGCTTAAAATGCCCGAAGCATCCCTAGTAATTTCAGAAATTAGCAGCATTATGTGGGAGGCTGTATAATAAGGTCTTACAAGCATGTAGTGGTTTAATCACATGCAACAGATGCAAGGAAACTGTACTCTTGGATTTTTATGAATGCTCTACAGAGAGTTAGCAGTTGTGGGATGGGGAACTCGTTTGGAGAGCATGAGAAACACTTCCAAGTGAGTGACTTGTGTGTGTCTGTAACATGGGAGACAAGTTATCAACAATATGAACAAGATGCCCGAAGAACAGCAAACCAAGCTGAAAGAGCTGCCCTGGCTGGTGTGGCCTCTTGGAGTTCAGTGCAAGCTTTGGAGTCTGCTCAGGAAGCTGAATAAATTGTCTTCAAGCTGCCTGAATTTGTGTGCCTGAGAGCTCTGCAGCGCTTGAGCCGGGCTGACTTACAACTCAGTTGGGTGATTAGGAAAGTAATAGCAGTTGGAGCACAGGTAGTAGTTCTAGCTGCTCGGGGCTGCTGTGAGGTCCTGCTAGAGCTCTTTTTTTTTCTGCCCTGGATTCCAGGTCTGATTTGTTTCTTAGGCCATGTTTCCACTTTACTGCAGGGACTTTTTCTCAGACTGGTTGCTCTTCCCTGGGAAGATCTGGTGGTGCTTACAGGTGTGATGAGGAAGGGAGGAAGGGGCCAAGCAGCTTCAAGCTTTTCTCTTTTACTTTGCAGTCTCATAGAAAGCATGGATAAAGTGTTTGAAACTGCTCCTCTGTCATGGAAAGAAAAAGGTATCATAAAGAAGAATTAATACAGGAATGCTTGTGTGTTTCTTGCCATCTAAAATCAGACTTCAGCTCAGGTGACTTCTTAAGTGGATGGGGCAGATGCAATCTAAAATAAACACATACTCATGGTAGCTTAGAAATGCTTCTTGTTAAGGTTTGGTTATTTGTGTTTGGTATTTGCTTCCAGTAAGCTTAGGCAGACTTGTTTTGTGTATGAGTTGTAAGCTTGCCTTGAGAATGTTTCCGTTTAAGCAGCTTTGATTTTTTTTTTTTTTTCCACCCTTGAATCCAGATTGTAAACTGTGTCTCATCTTAGAGTTAGTTCTAAACATCAGCTTTATAGAATCAAATCAGCTCTCTCTGGACAGAGGACTGCAGTGGTTGTTCTAAGTCCTTTAGAGGAAATTCTTGGGTTTCTTGTAATACATTCATGGCTAATTTGCCAAATTGTTTTTGTCGTTAAGAAATGCTTAATGTTTTCTAATAACTATTGGTGTCTGCCCAGTGTTCTTATCTGATGTATGTTTCATGTCTGATGTAACCGTGGATAGTACCATGCATGTAAATGACTAATCCTTTGATTTCTTACTGAATTCCACATATTGTTGTTGCATAAAATGAGATTTGCTGCTTTTAATTGCAGCTGACTTCAAGTAATAAACTACAAAAAGTCTGCAAAAATATCTCTTTGCAGCAGTGATTTGCTGCTTAGTTCATTCAGGCATGTATTCTCCATTTTTTGGGCTGAGGAAATCCTAGAAATTATTTAAATTGCCCTAGCTGAGGAGTTGTTGAACTTCTCTTTATTGTGCTTTTTTCCCTCTCCAACTTCCTCAGTAATCTTAAGAGATTTTTCTTCGATAAAATCAAAATATACAAGTGTTTGTAGAAGCTAATTAAATTAATTTTTATTCATAGAATTCTAAAAGCTTTTTAAGATTTTATTTAATTAAATAGTAATGGATTATAAGCATGCAAATAGTCAGGTCTCCTAGAAATGATGTAGGGAGTTACCAAACTATTAAACTCAACAATTGGGAAGGTATGTTGTTATGCTAATTAGTGCCTCCCAAATAAGATGAATAAGGTGGCTGTTGTAATCCACCACTGGAGCAGTGGGTGTTTGAAGTCTTTTAATGTTGAAGATGCCTTCCTTTAAAGAGAGGAGTGTGGAGCAGTCGGGTAAAGTCTGTTGGTGTGACTTCTAAGACTGATCAGTGGTGTGGTTGTCACTTGTGCTGCCCAGGAAGGGAAGCCTAGGGAGAGTATAGGCCTTTTCCTTGGTACAGACTTTCAGAGGAGGTGCTGAGGGTGCCTGGCCAGGTCCATACTACTAGTGTCTGTCACTACTAAAGTGACAGAATTTTGAAGGCTGGATAACAGGTTATAGGCAGTAAGACTTCTATGAGGGAAAATCATGCTTATGTTTGTCAGTGATTTGAGAGTCTGATTTGGAGAAGACTTTATTCTAAATAAATATTCCTGGTTTAATTTTTCAAAAGGAGTTTGTGAAGGTCATCATGAAAGGCTCACAAAATAGTTTTCTGTGGAATGATGCTGGTTGTTTCTTCACTCTGGGCTTGTATGCACACAGGAACTTTCCTTTAAAAAATGGTAGTTTTTCAGAGTTAAGTACCTTTGTGCTGGAATTTTTTCTTAATTGGCTTTGGTTATATGGAACAGAACAAGCACTGAATAGCAAGAAGAGTTCAGTTGTACTGAACTATTTGTGGCACAAAAAGTGAAGGCCGCCTGAAAACATGCAGATAAGTACTTCACATTTCTGGAGTAAACTGAGTCATAACAAGGAAAATCACTTGCAGATCAGTGTTAGGCTGGGAAGTCATAATCTAGTACAGACCTACTGTGTGCTGTGGGATGGACTGCCTAAGATTTGCGATTTTTAGGGATATTAGAGATTCTGTTAGAATAGTTTTCCTGTACAGTAGTTGAAAACTAGTGAATCCTGGGAAAAGAAAAATGCCTTTATGCCACTACTCAAGTACAGTGCAGGTCTGTGTTTGCAATGCTGTGTGCTTTGCTTTTTCCCTTGGTCCTGCCCCCAGTACTCCCTGGAAGAAGGAGGCAAGTACAAGATAACTTTTGCATCCTCTGTTCTATCTGGAGAGGTGAAGGAAGGACTTGCCTATTTTCAAGCTGTCGTGCTTAGTTTTTCTTTTGGTAGAAATAGTGGCTGCAAAGTAGCAGGCTCCAAAGAAAAGGTTCTTAGCAAAAAGGTGGTTATACTGTGGAGCACTCTGCTGCATGATGTGTTAGCTAAGGAAAGGTTAGGACACTGTGTGGGATGTGGTGGGGAACCTCTACGTTTTTTTGTGTGTGTGAAGGTAACACCCTTTGGCTCAGTGAGGCAGAAGTAACTGGCGGCTGACCATAATGGTGAGAACTGCAGCAATGCTTCTCTTACTCCTAAGGTTCTGTTTATGCATCCAACACTTACATCTTACCTGGTGGGTTTGATCTCTCTGGGCAGATCTGTTGCGGCTCATGTGAGTTGGTTTGAATCGCTGTGTAATCAAGTATGGGATGTCAAGATGAAGTTGAATGTTTACATTGGTAATTGTCTTGAACTTGCTTTAAGATGGGTAAATAAAAGTGAAACTTGTGAAGCCTGATGTTTGCTTTTGTGTGTCTATCAGGCCTCACAAAACAGTGCTGATGTTCGTAGTTCCATTTCCTTAACTGTTCACAGATTTCCACTCGCTTGTGGAGCCACCTGCTCGCTCTGAGTTCCTGCAAGGCAAATTGCATCTCATCCCAGGAGATGTGGCAGATTGGGCTCTCCAGTAGTTCTTCACAAAGTGTGGATGGAAAACTAGTGGAAAATGTGTGATGGGACTATGACTTGTCTAATTTCTGGTCTTGTTATTATGGTTTCCGCTTTGCAGAGGCAAATGCGTGTTCATAAACAGAAACTCTACTAACTCAAGTAGTGAGAAAGTTATAGATGCTCAATACTTGTCAGCAAGAGCTCTTTCTACTGTTCTTTTGTTTTTGCCCTTTAAAGGAAGGATGTTCTAGGGATTCGAGTTTTGTTGTGTGTGTGCACAGCACAAATTTAGACTAGATCTTAATTTAGGGCAAGCTTATTGATAATATTATCCCCTTTTAAAAGAGGCATAGTTTATAAAGCTGTTGAAGATGTCTATGTTGAAACACCATTCTCTTATACATCTTCTTTCCAGTAATAAATATCAGGTTTTTATTCTGCTGGTACTAAAGGATACAAACAGGAGTGATTACAGCTGTTATTGTACATAATGCAGGCAGAAATATTTTTGTCTTCTGTAGATTTAAACTTGAATAATTGGGAAAAGCTGGTTAAAAGTAAAAATGCTGTTGTGTACAGAGAATCATGATAGTGTAAGCTTAGCTATTACTGTGCCATTAGTATTTGATGAAAATGTTACCAGTGTGATGCTGGCAGCTTGTTCTGTTGTGCACCACTGTCTGTGTTCTGAGTCAGCACTGCTGTGCATTGCTAAGTCCCTGGGCTGGGGAAGAACAATGTGGCCTGTCTGCTTGGACAATTAAAGTAAGAAAGGATGTAGCTGGGTTGTCTTCCTCTTTTTTTTTTTTTTTTAGCTTATGAGGTTAACTGCTCTGACCAACAGAGTGGGGGTGGCTGTGCATACCAAATAGCAGTAGGGCCTGGGGAATGGGTGGAAGAAGATGTTGATATGCTGGAAGGGTTGTTCTGAAGTCTTAGGAGTCTTAAGATGCTGTGAGGGCTTTCTTGGCTTCTGTGACCTGAAGCACCTTCCAGCTGATGCCTTTTTCATTCTCTAAAACATCAGTGGACTGAAGTCAGTATGGAGAGAGGGTTGCTGTTTGGGAAACCTTGTGCAGAGGTCCCCAGTCTGTCCCTGGACTTTAATGGTTGTCAAAAGGCTTTCTTTTCCTCTTGCATAGTATCCCTGTATTTTGTTATACAAGGAGCATTTCCAACATGAATACAAAACTCTTTCAGGACCTTACTGTATATAATTCAAACAATTTGCTGTCAGGCCTTGCTGTCAAATCAGTGAATAATTGAATAATTATTACTTATTAGCATGGAAACATTATATACTGAGCTTTGCCTGAAATCTGGCCAAGGTGCTTGAACAATGAACTTTATCAACTGCTGTGACAAACACAGATTGTCTGACATTGTTTTATAGATGTGCAGTAGAACAAGGAAGGCTTTTTACATGTTCTGGGTGTTAAATGCCTATTAAGAATACTGACAGTGTTCCTGTATTGATTGTATCTGGCTTTGGTTAGAAGTATGTATTAGTAATTTATCAGCACCTAAATACTTGTTGGATGGTTCCCAGGAAAAAATTGCTGATCAAAATCAGAGTCATTGATAACTCAGGTTTTTTATTACTGAACTGGATCACCATTGCAACTTGAAGAGGTTTCCAGCAGAACTGACTTCCAGATTCTTTCTGTAAGGCTTGATGTGTAAGCCTTGTCCTTTTTCCCTCTGGCTGATGTTCCACATTTAGTTCTTGGGTTCCTTTCTTACACAGCAGCTCCATCAGTGTTGCACAGCAGACACACGTTGAAAAACGTTGAGGATGTAAGCATTGGGAACATAAGAGTAATTTTTTTTCAATCAATTCTAAGTGTTGCCAAACTCCCCCCACACCCTCTGCCAAATTCTACACCAAAATCTTGGCAATGGGTGTAAAGACACTGCCTGGCAAGAAGGATGTTGAAACTCTTGAATGCTGAGAGGTCTGCAAGAAAGATTATATGGAAGTGGGAAGGGATGACTCAATTAAATGAATCTCGCGAGGAGGGGCTGGAGAAGCTGGGGTTGTTTAGCCTGGAGAAAGAGGCTCAGGGTGACCTTATTCCTCTCTACAGCTGCCTGAAGGGAGATTGTAGTAAGGTGGGGTCTGCCTTCCCTCCCAGGTAACAAGCGATGTGACAAGAGGCCTCAAGATGCACCATGAGAAGTTTAGATTGGATATGAGGAAAAATTTCTTCGCTGGAAGGGTTGTCCACCGTTGGAAGAGGCTGTCCAGGGAAGTGGTTGAGTCACTAACCCTGGTGGTATTTTCAAGGCATGTAGATGTGTTATTTAGGTACGTGGTTTAGTGGTGGACTTGTCAGTTGGACTTAATGATTTTAGAGGTCTTTTCCAACCTAGTGTTTCTATTCTTTGTTCTTCTAGTAAAACTTGAAACTGTATTTATTCAGCTATGTAAAAATAATCAGTTGAAAATCTCATTTTTCATACTGGTGGTTCTGATGTTGCAGCACATTTCTGGCAGGGCAGCCTGGTGATGCGCAGACCTGTGTTAATAGAACGTGAGCTGTAGAGATAGGATCTGAGAATAGTGATGAAATGTTGGCAGTGGTTTGGATTTTGTTTGATAAGCTCTTGCTGAGAGACAAGAAAACCAGTTTTTAAATTACAATATTGTTGCTAAAGAAACTGCACATAGAATCATAGAGTAGCTTGGGTTAGAAGGACCTTTAAAGGCCATCTAGTCCAACCCCCTGCCATGAGCAGCAACATCTTTAACCAAATCGGGTTGCTGAGAGCCCCTTGAACATTTCCAGGGAGGGCAGATCTACTGCTCTTCTGGGCAGTCTGTTCTGGTGTTTCGAGATCCTCACTGTAAAATACTTCTCTCTAGTTCTAGTCTGACTTCACCTTCTTTTAGTGTAAAAACATCACCCCTTGTCCTGTCACAGGAGGCCCTGCTAAAGAGTTGTCCTTGTCTTTCTTCTGAGCCCCCTTCACACATGCTCACCATGAGATGGGTCAGTGCACAATTTGGATTGACCCTCCTCACTGCAGCTTTGTTACAGTCACAGGCAGTCTGAACTTAAAATTACTAAAACATTTAAGTTGATCAAGGAAGCCTGATTGTTGTGTTTAATGTTGCTCTTTGGTTTGATGTGATAATTGTCCTAATTCTTTGAATGTGATACTACTTTTCTCCAGCCTTCACATGAAATTGATTTATGGAATGTCACTTTAGTACCTCTGGAGGCAGTAGGGCCATGGAGTGAGGAAGGGAATTGGTTGCTACAGCTGCAGTCTGAGTAGCCAGCTGAGACTTTTTTTGTTGGAGGTTGTCCTGGTTTTGG
>VYZS01023694.1:16080-33775 GCA_013400695.1 Neodrepanis coruscans
ACATTCTTTAAATGTTGCCTCATGGAGACCTGTAAGGATAAATCAAGCTCACAAGGTTTTCTCTACAGATTTTCCCCTCCAGTTTCCCAAAGCTGATTCCCCAGTTCTTTGGCCACAACTGCTCTTTTGGAGATGCCAAAAGGTCCTTCTTTTCTTTCATGTTGATTCATGTAACGCTTTTTAGAAAATGAAGGTCTGCTGGTCCCTGCTGCACCACCCTGTGCATGAGCATCATGCCCTACAAGTACAATAGTCTCTCCTGCTTGCAAGTCATGCGTGCTCCCACAGCAATGCCTTTGTGGATGCCTTGTGCTGACTCCATTTGCTGTGCTCTTCTGCATGAGATTTCATAAGCTTCTTACAAACCACAGCATCATATGCCCAGGGGCTGCACAGATGTAGGAAGTGGACCTGAAAGCTAACAGATACAATCAGCTGATGGATAGTCCATGCAAGAGAAATCTTCAGCACACGCATGCTTGCAGGAGTTCAATTTGCTTGATATCAGTGTTGTCTGAACCCCCATTCAGAAATACCCAGACTCTTCTATAAAGTACAACAGAGACTGGGACTAGCAACACCAGGATTAAAAAAATACCTAAAAAAAACCACAGCTAAAACTGGGATTGGAAATGATTTGTCTAATATGACTTGCAGTATAACTGAAATTTAGTATAAACACATTCCACCTTGGGGGAAAAAAATGACTCTGTTCTACTTACCTTGTTGTAAATACCATTTGATTTCTCTTTGCAATTTTTTTTTCTTTCCATGCTGNATCAAATACAAACTGTGATATTATAAACATCAATGAATCCTTCAATCAAATTTTGCATTGAGTTATAAATATTAATCTCAGCTAAACTGTTTTGTTACAAATACAGCATGCTCTTATCCCAAACAACTCCTTAATCCACTATTAATAATAGTCTAAGGATTAAGGGATCTATACTGTATACTGACACAATGTATTGAGTTCAGGTTCTATAGATTAATATTTCTGTGATCCATTTTAATGGCACACAAGCCATTGTAGCATTATGGTGTCAACAAGCCTGCAGATTATCTCCTGGCTTTCAAAGCATCTTGCAGAAAAGTGAATTTAATGAATCTCCAGAAAGGTGAAAACATTATCCAATGTATGGTATGAGAGGACATTGAAATAAAAGCTGAGATTCTATAATTACCAACCAGCACTTAATATAATCAGTTATAAGATATACAGAATGTTTTGAAATCTGTCAAAATAACAAAGTTAAGAAAGACAGTCTGCTTTCCTGGCCCCCTCCTCCTCTGCACATGCATCACAACTTTCTCCTAGCATCCTCATTTTCCTCTCACAGCTTGCCAGTATTTCATGTAGGAAATCCATCACGATGGACTTTACTCTTTTTTGAAACAAATTTGCTCCAAATAGCTCCATATCTGTTATATTCCTGCTTCCGAACTATAGGATCAACCGCCTTGCATTAAGTAAAACTGCTTGCACTAGCACCAGAAGTTCTCCAGCACCATGTATAAGGTAGGGAAGTGTCTCCACCAACCCACCTTCACCTGGAAGCCTCAATAGGTGTTTAAGGTTATTTTTCTCAAGCCCTGCCTTTAGTCAGGGAAAGGACACCCTCTCGCAAGGAGTAGGAGCTGTTATTGCTCTGAGGTGCTATATTCTTGAGCAAGGAAGGTGTTGAGTGGGATGAGCCAAGGTAGGCTGAAGTCAGTGTCCATACCCATACCCCATCCTCTGGGAAAGGCAATGGCACTACTCGCAGTCCCTTCTCTGGGGTAAAGTGCTGGGACTTCTTCTCCCCAGTGGCAGAATGGGCACTCTGTTAGCAAGCCCAACACATGTCGGGGAAAGCAGCTTGAACCATCCCCATGCATCAATCACTATTGACCAGCTAATGCTCAGGAAACAGTCCCACTCCAGTCCAGGGAAAGCATGTACTCAATGTGTAGCACCAAATGGAATGTAGAGATGTATGAAGAAGAACCCAAATACAGAAATCACACCACTTTTTGTAATACATCACCTGCTCCCATCTGGAGGATTGCAAAGCACATCTCTCCAAAGCCTCTTACAAACTGTTTTCCCATTGTTTCTCCTATTTTCCCTCTGTCCGCTTCTAACTTCTCCCAGCCAGTGTATAGAACATATGGGGTGTGTGCTGCTTCCCAGCATGAAAATATTTTGACTTTTCTGATTTCCAGTGATCCACAGAGCCACTTTTCAATGATCTCCTCCCAAAGTTGCAAAGTATATAGCAGCATTCCAATTGTATGGCAACAAATTCACTGTAATATCCTCCTGATGTTGGGAAATGGGAATTCTTCATATCATTCACCAAGCATTTTCTTCAATTTATGGCTGGACCTCATAAATTCTCATCATTTCTACTCCCTGAAGCTCCACCTCAGCTACTGGCCCTTTGTTTTCTTCCAGACGTTTCTCCCTTTTTTAACTTTCTTTTTCCAGCTGTTGATGATGCTTACCAGCATCCCCAGCATACTGGGGAAGGGAAGAGTTCGATTTCAAAGGTGGAGAGCCAGACTTCGACGTTCTCTAGAGAATGAACATGGTGAAGATGTTGAGACAGGCAAGGGGTATTTATCTTTCCTGAGGAGCTTCCTGTGATCTGGGGTGGACCCTAGAGCACAAAGCTGTGGATTTCCCCTGGTTCACTAGGATGATAGCAGCAGAGGCTCTCTGCCCTCCCCAAGAGGAAGATGCAGCTGCCCAACTGGTGCTTTTGAGGTGGCTGAGAAAGGGAAGCTGGGGTGCTTTGGGCCTTTCAAGACTGCAGAGAAAGCTTTTCCTGACAAAATTATCCTGTCTCAATACATCAGGGCTATTCAATCAATTTTCACCAAAATCCACTTTCCATCACGCTAAAGGCATAGGCTCCAGATGAGGTACTCTGCATGGATTTATGGTGGATTAAAACACTCTGCACTGCTGGGATACAATACATATTACAATTCTGTTAAACGTAACAGTGCAGTGAACAGACTGGACAATTTTTCACCCATGAAAGCAATACAGTGTTGGCTGGCTTCTTTCCAGTCTGATATCAACTCAGTTCTGGGGATGTTTCCTGAGATATTTTTGTTGTTGGAAAGCAGGTTCTTCCTTTGGCTCTTCTGCTCCTACAGAGGGAGACATGTAACTTGAGGGAGTGCTGAGAGCTGCCTGGTGGCATGGGAGGCACTGCAGGAGAAAGCTCCCACTGGGTGATGAGTGGTCTCCGAGCCAGGAGGTAGCAAACATTTGGGCAGGTAGGACTTCAGGCAAAAACGGCATGTTCACCACAGGAGCACTTTAACACTTCTGGCCAGCAAAAATGAGTGCCTGTAGGAAAGGGGCACAGAAACCTCAGCAAGATTGGTGCCGACAGTTATTTATTTCCCATTCTTGAACAGTGAGTTGAGGAGGACATCCCTTTGTGTTCACACCACCAAGAGGAAGGAATGACATGCCATGGCTGTTATGATGCTCATTTCTCTCTAGAAAATCAAAGTAAATGAGTGTCAAGAGGACACTGACATGCAATAGCTTCAGGCACCACCACAGGCCTTTTTTCTAGTCAGATTCCAATAAAAAATGATTTATTTTTATCAGTATAGCTTATTAACAGTTCTACACTACTCCTGTTCTACACTGCTTTTCTCTTTCTCATTCAAAATTACTTAATTTAGTCACCAATCAATACCATTAAGAGATCATTAAAGAATTAAAAAATAACTATAGAACAATGACCACCACATGTTCTTCCAAAATATGTGGTTTGCTTTCTTGTAGCAATTTTATTCTATCAACATTTCAGAAAATATGAGACTAACATTACAAAAAAGGTGTTTGAAATACAACAATTGAAAAACAGTGTACATGAAATGTATGTTGCAACACTGTGGCTGGTAGAACACTGTTGAAACAAGAAAAGTGGTAGGCAATTATCTTTCTTTTTAGACTATCTTGCCTAATCCATTACAGTTGCTAAATTATTTTCAGCAATGCAGTCAGTGAGTAATTCAACCTTCATAACTTGTTTTCTATCTGGGAAGTGGCAGGATGGCTCTCTCTGTTTAATTTCTATGTGTAGTTATCTAACGTTCAGCTGTACCACTTATGCAGATGAATTTTTGCAAGGAGACACAGAACTATCATAACACTGATGACCAACTTCCGATGAGCTCAGTGACCCTTTTCTGCATGTATGTACATGTGGGTCCAGGGGTCTTAGCCCCAACCATACTCCTGCTATAAGACTCATCCTCACAAGCACCTGGTGCCTAGCTCTTGAGGATGTCAGTGGGAGTAGGGCTCATAAATACCTTCTGAGCATTCTGGAAAATGTTACATTGGCTTAATGCAGTTCAGTGAAAACACAGCATCTTTAAAAAGGGCAAGACAGATTAACAGTATTTTTCCCAGAATACAGAAGGGAAAAGATGATAATGAGATTTAATTAATGTCCCTGTGTTCCTAAGATCATTTACAAGTTGAAGGGATGTACATCATTTGGAAATGAAAGGCCAGGCTACTCCGGGTTTTTCAACATGGGTGGATAAAAAAACCTATGCTCAGTTACTAGTGCTGAAAAATGGTGTTTGGACTTCTGACAAAACATGAAAGCTGCTCATGTCAGCACAGTGTCCTGCCTTGCTACACCTGACGTTGTAGCACTAAATGCTGTTGCTGAAAGGGAGATTCTTTTCTTTCTCGTGACCAATGACAGGACCTAAGGGAATGGCACGAAGCTATGTCAGGAGAGCTTTAGGCTGGATATTAGGAAAAGGTTCTTCATTCAGAGGGTGGTTGGGCACTAGAACAGGCTCCCCAGGGAAGCAGTCACAGCACCAAGCCTGACAGACTTCAAGAAGACATGTTTCGACAACACCCTCAGGCAGACAGAGTGATTCTTGGGACTGTCCTTGTTGCCGTCAGGGCCCAGGCAGGGCCAAGATAAGAAGTGAGACAGACTCACGATGCAGGGAGAGAGCAGCTTTTACTGGTGGTGTCCGACGATCCAAAGAGAAAATTCATAACAATCTCTCCAATTTTATAACCTCTAGTGCCCACCCATTATACCTTAGCCAACTAAACCCCATCTTATTACTATGCCCCTAAAACATCCAACAGAATGGTCCCTTATTGCCTATCCCCACGCCCGTTCAGCTTCTGCCAGGCCTAGAAGCCCAGCTCTTATGTTTGGACTTCACTGCCTCTTTATCTATACAGAAGAATGCAAACATGTGAAGGACAGGCCGTTTTCTACCCTTAATATTCTAAGTTACTCAGCCACCCAGCTATAGTGAATTCTCAAATCTTAAGCATACCCCTTACGGCATCATCCTGTGCAGGGCAAGAAGTTGAATTTCAATGATCCTTGTGGGTCCCTTCCAACTAAGAATATTCTATGATTCTATGATTCACATTTTGGGGGCTCTGCCTCTGCCTGGCTGTACCTTTGCTCTCATCTTCTCTAGGCTAGCATGGGAAGCCATAGGGAGGTAACAGCCACCAGGGTCTGTCAGGTGCCACACATCTTTTTTTTCCCCACTGCAGGCCGTCCTTATCAGCAAAGTGGGGGAGGAGAGCATTCTGTACACCTGGGAATCTTGGAGCCGGAAAGGGAAAAGACAGGAGAGGTGCCAGAAATCAAATCACCTGTTCCTATAGAAGAGAGGGGCAGGAGACAAGGCTCTTCTCCACTACCTCATGCCGTATCATCCCTTACGAAGAAGTTCCCCACGGAGGTAAGACTGGTAGGAGGAGAGGGTAGAGGGAAGGAGGCATTAGTGATAGGAGGGAGAAGGAAGACTCTGCCATACACTGGACCTTTGCTGAGAAGGGTTAACGCTGTCATGCTGCTGGTGATAACAAGCAATGTTTTTTTGTTATCATGGTATGTCAGATTCAAGTGGTATCACCCATGACTTGCACGCAAGATTACAGAGGGAAGGGAAGCTGAGCACAGGTCACGTTCATGGTTCAGCACAGCTCTTCAAAACAGCGTATTTCATTTTTGCTAGGAGGTGAAACTCACACTTTGCTGACACCACCTCCCCAGTAAAGTGATGCTAAACCAGACTGGAAAATTTCTACACAGCACTCTGACAAAGAAAAGCAAATTGTGTATCAGGGAAAGAACAAAGTTATAGGGCAAAACTAAATGACCCTAGGAAATAAAAAAGCTCTTCCACAAAGACCTGAGCTTGACCCACATGGATATGAACCTGGGTTGTCCAAGGAGCCAGGGCACTGGGGTGTTGTTTCATTATCCTCTTCCTGTTTTATAAATGCTGTACAATCTGAGTGTCTTGGGAATGTCTTTCACATGGCCAGACTTGGCCCAAAATGGGCAATGTGTTCAGCAGCTGTGGGAGGGTAGGGGTGGGAGATGATGGGACAAAGAGATGGCCTGATCCAAGCTCCTATCTTTAGGAGCCTTGGCTAGAATATCAATAGTATTGGAGGAGCTTGCTGGGATAATGTTTTGTGGCCTCCAGCACATTCAAGCATAGTAAGGAAAATTATATTCTCAGTCCAGTTTTGGAGTGATGAAAATTAGAGTCAGAATTCCTGTTTAATTTTCAGGACCCTATTCTTCTCCAGTTCTTTTCCTTCCTCATAGTAAGGAAAATTATATTCTCAGTCCAGTTTTGGAGTGATGAAAATTAGAGTCAGAATTCCTGTTTAATTTTCAGGACCCTATTCTTCTCCAGTTCTTTTCCTTCCTGTCTTCTCCTCTGCTACTTCGTATGTTACCCTTGGCCTCAGCTCTTTATCCTCTGCAAGAACCAACTATTCCCACTCATATCAGTAATTCCCACTGAGAGGGGCAGAGCTAGAGCATCCCAGCCCGAACTGACCCCTGAAGTTAGGGGCATCTGTGCAAAACACCTCTGCTGAAGCCACAGGGCTATCCCACTGCTGAGGGTGAGGCAGCATTAACCCAAGTATGTGCTGTCTCCAGCAGCCTCACCACAAACAGAGTCACAGGTGTAAGTTTACCTGTGCCAGGGTGCATATCCAGCTGTACCTCTGCTCCTGAGGGATGTAGCCACCCCACCACAGGGACAGTACTGCTACAGCCGCCACTGCCCGCGGGCACCGACGGGCGTGGGCACAGCTGAGCCCCACAGGAACTCTGCCCCTGATGGACCACAGGAGATAAGGAGCTCCTGTGTATGTCTCAAACAGCAATAGCTGGATGCCTGTGAAGGCAATCAAGGATTGCTGGTAGCAACAGACATGGAATGTTGGAAGTAACACGCCGTGGGAAAGAATGGAGCGCCATCAAGTCCAGGGGGCGCCCCCAGGACTGCGGATATCCCATCAGTGGAGCCAGGACCACTGATTCCCTCCAGCTCAGGACTCACCCCCGATTCCCAGTGTGACCCCTGGGATATTTGGGGCTCCTTCCCCCGCAGCACGAACCCCTCCCCCCGGGCCTGCCGTGACGTCACGGAACCGCCCCTGCCGCAGCCAATGGGGACGGTGTGGGCGTGGTCGAGCGGCGGCGATGGCGGCGGCGGCGCTGTGCTCGTGGGCCGGGGCGCGCGCGGGGAGGCGGAGACTGTGAGTGAGGCGGGAGCGCGCGCGGGGGGCGGGGCCGGAGGACCCCCGGCACCGCCCCCTCCCCTTGTTCCCACTGGAAGCGGCGCTCCCGGGCCCGGCGGAGGTCCCGCTGTAGCCGGGGCGCCCGCGACCGGGCGGGCGGAAGGGCAGCAGGGTCCGGGGGCGGGTCCCCGGTGGCTGGAGAATTTAGGATTGGAAGTCGGCTTCCTGGTCTGGGGAATAGTGTACCTGCGCACGGCAGGGGGGTTGGAACGAGATGGGCTCTGAGGTCCTTTCGACCCCAAGCCGTACTGTGATTCATCCAGCTACACAAAATTCCCCTTGCCTGGTTGTCCGCTTTGGTGCAGCTCCTACATGAGAAGTGACCCGTGTCTTTCCCATTCCTGCACCCAGCCTTGGAATCTAGTGGGCTCCTCCTGGCCGCCGTGCCCCATTTCCCGCAGGGGAAACCGAGGGACAAGACGGGCCGGATCCACACCTGGGACTCTGCCCTTTCCACAAGAGCATACTGTGTTGCATCCTCCATCCATAACCCGCTCTGGATGGAGCTGAGGATAGGTCGTGGTGCGGGAAAAAGCGGGCCCGTCAGGAGCCCCCTCGGCATTCCTCCTCCTGAGCCTTGGGAGACTCGTGTGGGTCCGGAGGGACGCGGAGTCCCCGCGCTGCTTCCGCGGCAGTGGCTGGATGAGGGAGAGTTGTGTAGGCAACGTACGTCCACTTCCCAAGGGACCAGAATCACCAGGTGATTCCCCACGAATGGGTGAATAGCTGCCAGGGCTCAGACTTCGGGCAGGATGCTGGGAAAAGTCTGCTATAAATACTGGATGCCCATGTGGGTCTGTTTGCAGATGTGCTGTGGTGGGTAAGGGCTCCATCACTCCTTCCTCCTGGAGCTGTAGGTAGGCCTGGAGTTCAGCTGTCTGCCTGCAGGTGTGGGCCTGTGTATTCCCTGCAGGCAGAGAATGACTTCTGCCAGACCGGGTGATTGTCGACTCTGTGCTGATTTAAGGGAGGTTTTCAACAGCATTTATGGAGGGAGAACGTGTTTGATTTTAGTACTGATATTAGGATGGCAATCAAGTGAGGCTTTAAATTCTTGCAGTCTCTGCTGAGACCATGATACCGTAAATATTTTATAGTTGAGTGACAAAAGCCTATGCAGTCTGTGGTAAGTGTAACATAGATGTTACCATGAACATGCAATATTGATGCTGGTGTTCTTGAGGATCCTCAGGGACAGTTGGAATGCTTTGTGTTGTCACTGAGGCAGCAAGAAGAGCCCAGAAAATCCAAGTCAGCCATTCCTGCACACGGTAACACTGACCTGCATAGTTCCCAGGGTCATTTTCCCAGCCTACCTCCATTAGCACACGGTTACAACTAGTTTTTGAAGACGATGCATGCATATACGTGCCTTTTTCTTTTTTTAACTTGCTTTCCACTTTTTCCCTCCATATTAGTGGAGAATCATAAATGCTATGCTTTGATATTTTTGGTCTTGAGAAATCGTGTACATTTATACTGTGAGGAGGAGTCTACACAGTGTGAGGGCAGTTGGATGATCCCGTTTGTATTTGCATAGCACCTGTTCAGGGCTGGGAGAGGACACTGACTGCATGCCTGTGGTGAGTCTGCTCTTCCAGCTGTGGTCAGAAGGACCGTCCTTGGCTGGTGCTCCCATGGGTTGGAATGTGTCTGCCAAGCATCACAATCACCTTGCTTGACTTCCAGAAGAAGGGATGGCCTCCCTGTTTTGGAATTTGCCTGCCCTTTGTCATCAGTGCTGCTGTGGAGTCCAAGGGGACACTGGGCAGGTGGAGATCCCAGAATTTTGGGCACTCAAGCAGTCAGAGACTAGAGCAGGATGAGACACAAGAAGTCCTTGCTCACCTTTGAGCTAGGCAGCTATATGGCTCTGTGCAGTGGGGACAGTGAGGGACAGCTTCAAATGTCAGCAATCAATGCACGTGTTGGTTGGATTTAATTAGCAGCTTCCAATCTTTAGCAGGAATTGGCAGATGCCACTGGGTCTGGACCACAGTGCCTGGGTCCTACACTGCCATGTTGTTGAACTGGGACCCTAATTATAGCAGGTACCTCCAGGGCAGCATGGCTGCCTTCCCAGCTGCTGCCATCCTTTCTTCATGTGGATGTTGCTGCCCCTGTGAAGTAGCGGGGCAGTGCCAGCCTGGAAATGTAGTCCAGGTATTTATGTCATTATCAGGTAGGTGAAACCTACTGTATCCAGAGCTTGTTTTTCTTATTTGAGATGTTCCAGAGCCTATTGGGCTCCCCCTGCCTGTGAAGATTTTTGTCTTGTTGGGAAAAGTTAAAAAATCCTCCATCCAGCTGTTTGTTTTTTTTTTTTAATAACAAATGCTGCTGGTTTTTTCTGTTGTTGTCAAAAGCTTCAAATGTGCTTTTAGAGACAGATCTGTGCTGAACGATTCTCTCTTTGCTTGGCAGTTATGCTGCAAAAGAAGAGCATTGCACGTGTGAGCAGGATCACCATTTGCCCTCAGCCAGCCAAGTGCACCTCTGCTTCACCTGTGTAGGAGAGGGCTTTTTTAGTGTATTCATTCACATGGCATATTCCAGGCAGATCCATACCCACATCCCCATACTAAATCAATCAAAGTCAGCATCCACATCTCAGTGGATTGCTGCAGAGTATGGAATGCACAGTGTGGGTACATAGTGCATGTCATGCCAAACGTGCAGACACCAGCATGCCTGCTAGAAACAAAGGAGCCTGAGAAGAGTATTAACCCCATGTCAGATCTTGTTCAGGGACTGTGCCTATGTCATTTAAAATTTCTGTCACTGGGAGTTTCTTCTCTTATCACTGATTGCCATCTTCCCTCCCAGGAATCCACTGCTTCTCTTTCTTGTGTTTCACCCTCCAAGTTGGTGTCTGATTGGCAAATTAGCGAAGAGGTTGTTTTTCATGGATTGGACACTGGAGGGTGCTAATGCAATGGAAGCTGAAATTATTCTAGAAAATTAAAGGGTACCCCTTTGTTAGTTGAGAAATAGTTTTATTTTTTGTTGCAACGTTTAAATGGAAAGACATGAATCGTGGTTCTTACCAGTAGCTGATCCTGCTCGGCATGTGTAGAGCTGTGACCAAGAATATCAATAAAATACTGTGTCTGTGAGGAATTTCTTTCCTGAACCTCTATCAAAACAAATCGCTCATTTTATGTTCTACACATTTTTAAGTGTGTCTTTTGAGATTTTGGTCTTGGGGTGAAAATTATTTGAAAGTGTGACTTTCTAGTGACAAAAACACTTTATCGGGCTGAATTGTTGAGCTATGTCTGCAGAATCTGCTTTTCTGCAAGGTCACATTGGTTCACCTAAACTAGTGCTGTTGGGTTGCTGCTGGGGTGAGAACCTGGTAGTAGCTCCCACAGGGGAAGGAGGGGACACCCTGAACTCTGCTAATCAAATCCCCAGTGTTGTGATCCTCTCTCTGGGGATGGACCTGATGGAGCTTCAGTTTATCACACAACCACCATGGCTGGGCCTTGTGTGACAGTGTGTACGGGATGGGGCCTTTTGTCAGCCGTCGCTGCTGGGCAGGCGAAGCATGTTACAAAACTGAGCCTTAGCTCTGATGTTTCAAAATTCACTCAAACATTTTTGGCAGGTTAAATTTGCATTGGGAGGTCTTAAAGCGAAGGAAGTATTACCTATTCACTCTGCTCCAGCTTTCTGCTAAATCAGGTCTCTGGTCTCCTCTGCCCTTGGCAAAAAGATATGAGGCCAACATAAGCTCCCCATTGTGCATTCTGGCACCTCCATACTCAACATTAAGGACTGTGAAACTACTGCCTGAGCCAGTTTTCATCCTGGCAGCAGCAGAGGTATGATGATGGGTAATTAATGCTAATGAGAAGCAGGGTGCAAAGCTGAGCATGTCCAGCTTTGGCACCACTGGCACCCCAACTAGTCTGCTTACAGTTTACACTGTTCTGGACAGTCCTGCATGGTCCTGCCCATGCAAACTCATTACCCAGATGAAAGCTGGTGTTTGTAAAACATGTGAGCAAAACAGAACTAGCTACAAATACATTTTACTTAGAAGCCTTTTTGTTTGGTATGTGTGGGAAATTAATTACTCCTCTGCCGCATTCCTGTTGAGCTGTCCTCTCTTGGAAAACCTTGTTACCTTGCTGTATTATATTGGTTAGGTTTTGTTCTGTCCCAGGTGTTGCAGTCTGCTTACATATGGCTGCTTCAATTTTTAGTTCTTTTAAAAATACACTTCTCATTTTTTTCCTGAGGTCCTCCTTGAGCTAAAGGTATGTATGAGCACTGGAGAAAGAGCCTGTGGATGAGGAAACCAGGATCTCCTGTTCAGGTTACCAATGAAGACCTGCTGTTCATCTTGCAAACAGAAGCATGGACAGTTTCACAGCAAAGTTGCTTGGATGTTTATTAGAAGTAGCAGAAATTTATCCAGTTGAAAGTTTACACTTCTTTTGCAAAGAGTGTTAGTAGCTTACCAGGGTAGGGTTATAAGGGGATGTGAAAGGAAAAGCTTTTTAAAACCATTGTAGTATGTACTGGTACTGAAGGCACGCTGCTTGAGAGGAGTTTATGTATTCTAAGCACACAAAAAGAGGTCTGGTTGACAGTGGGTTTGTCTTGTTTATCAGCTTTTAAGCACCTCCGTGCTTATGAGCAGAGAGCCAGGGCACACATCCTGGCAGTGTGGGAAGGGACATGCTAGCTGTGATGCCAAAAGAACTCGAATTTGTGCATGTAAGTGATATCCTAATTAATCCAGGGAGACCTTTCGCTGGGAGAGAGGCTTAACAGACCTTCCACCAAACCTGTGTGTGTGATTGCATTGAGTTTAAACACTGCCAAATGTGGGATGGCATCTAGAGGTCCAATGCCACACCTGCTCTGTGGTCCTGCATGGCAAGTGAGGGTGCATATTCCCTTGGTGGGTGCTCAGTGCCTTCCAGTGTTGAACCTTCACACACTTGTGCAGCATTTCTCCACTGCTCATAAAGGCTGAGTGCATGGAGATAGGGCTGCTCTATTTGAAGTCTCTTAAGAGCCATTCTGGCAGGTAGAAGCCACTTGATGCTAAGAGCTTTGTAGGGTTTCTGCTGATGAGCCCCCATGTATCTCTTCCTGTCCTTTGCACCTCCTTGTTTGGAAAGGGTAAAGATTGTCCTTATTTTATCAGCCAAGCTGTACATGAAGGTGTTTCTCCAGCTGCTGCCCTTTTCACATTTCCCTCTTCTGCCCCATGAGATCAAGGAGCATATCAGGTCTGCAGAACTTTGACTCCAAGTGGGTCTGGAGGTTCAGCTGTGTGGTTTCTGAGCCCCTGGATGTTGAACAAGTCCCTTTTGTATTTTTTTTCCCTTGTTTTCTACTCAGACCTATATTTACTTCTCAAGTCTCCCTATGCCCTTTAAGTCTCCCATTGACATTGATATAAATAGGATTTGCTTGTCCCTGTGAAACAGGCATCACTGTGTCTGCCTGCCTTGCCTTCTCTGGCTCTTTGTGGCTGGAGTTGTTCAGTTTTTGTGGGCTGAGTGGCCAAACCTGCTTTCTTCTCTGCCTTTTTAATTAAAAATGGTTGGCATCAGGGGCTTTGCAGCAATGAGAGGGAAACAATGAAACTTTGAAGAATTTGAGCATAAAGCTGATCTCTAAATTTTAATGTACTCATTGCACTTAAACAGTTGATACATTTTATTATTGAGCATTCAGGTGACCTAATTTCCCTTAGTACTGTACTTTTAGTTTTATACATCTGTACCTAATTTGTAAAAAAGGACTTAATGAGAAACTTCAAACAGTTTAAATGTCAATTACAAAGAAAGCGAGGTTTTAAAGTTCCAGTAATCTGTCCATATTGGTCATCGAAACATGATCCCAGGTGGACGTTAATTCAAGACAGATGGCATTCCAAAGGCACAATTACAAAGAGCTTATATATTTTCAACACTAACAAGCTGTCACGCTATGTTGTAGCTACACTTCCAATACTGTATAAGCACAATTGCTGCTTTATCTGCTGTGGACTCGGTAATAAAGGGGTTTGATTCCCCACTCTTGATATTGTCAGTGGGATTTTAGGCGAGGGTGAACAAGAGAGCTGGGTTAGTTAGTGTGAATATCTTGCATTCACCAGTCTGTTGGGCCGGGAGCTCGTGTTTGTTTTTATGGTTTTTGTTAAGTTGGTGAAATGCTCTTCAAAGAAAAGAGGGGAAATATTGAATGTGGGCATAACAAAACTAACTCATCTCAGCTATATTTCTATTTCCTGGCAACATTAATTAACTTTAGTCTTATCAGCTGCTGTACAATAGCTATGATAATTTGTTAAAATCCCCAACATCCTGGATGTTTTCAGTTAAAAAGTCATCTGAAAGCATTTGGAGTAATGCACATGTTACTTGGAAGACTGAAGTCCGGGGGATTAATATTGGCCTGACCTGTGATAGTGTAAATGGGCAGCAGCTTGACTGCAGCCAGGCAGGAGTGCTAAACCCTGAGTTTGAATTACTTTCAGGTTTCTGCAGGTATTCCTAGGTCCAAAGGCAGAGGTGGAGGAGCAGGATGAAGCAAGGTCAAGGTAGGGCTTCCACTAGACTGAAGCATCAACATGTGATGTAGTTGATCTAGTTGAAGAAGTTCCTGGCCATGGCAGGGGGATTGAACTAGCTGACTTTTGAAAGCCCCTTCAAACTATTCTGTGTGGTAGATGACAAGGTTTGTTGTAAAAGGATGATGTTTGGTATCTAGGTAGTAGTTGAGGTGAGCAGTGATCTGTGTAACTGAACAATGGAAGTTAATATAATTCCCCCTAATTTTTTGTTTGTTTCTTGAAACCAGGTCACGAAAAAGCAAGATTTGCATTTCTGTGACTAGACGGTGTTTTAATAGGCTTTAAAAATTCTGTGCTGTTAGCAGCAAGATTAATAATGCTCCCCAGGAAGGTTTTTAAGCTCCTATGGGCGTGTGTATCCTCTAAGAGGTGCTGAGAATCAAAAGTTTGTTTCTGCTCATTTATCTATGTTTCATTGGAAAGTGGAGAAGAAAGCAAAACGGCTGAGATGTTCATCCTCAGAAGGTGGGAGTTAAATGGTGAGCTTATACTCTTTTTGTTTTTCGTTAATGAATGTTATAAACGTGTTTTTCGAAAGCATCTTACCTGGTTTCCATTTTTCAATGAGATGTAAGTGCTGTTTGAAATATGCAGCTCTCCAACAAGTGAATTGGACTCCTGAGCCACACTTGAAACAAAATGCCAGTTTTGCCTACAGTTTTACTAGGTTTCCTGGTTTATGCAGTGGCATTTGAATGGCCTCTAGTAATTGCTTTTAGCAGGAAAAAAATTCAAACAAAAATGAAAAACACAACCCAAAGCTCATTAGCACTGTATTTGGCATGCCATGAATCGTTAAATCTTTATATAAATGCAGAAGTAATTTGTGACAAACAAAATCCTTTCTTTTTTTGGAAAGACTTTCTTCTGACTTTTTGTTCATACTGCTGATGTGCTGTGTGTTTTCCAAACATTGTATATTATTACCAGAATAGCAGTAGACCCAATTAATGTTTTAATTAAATATTATCTATAATCTTTGAGTATCAGATATACATAGTGGTGATGGGCAAAAATAGATGGAAAACAAAAGACAATAAATAAATGCTTAGATAGGGTCTTTTTAGCCTAAAATATTTTTAACCTAAATTTGATGCTAGTGTATGTTGCTCTCAAGTGGTTTTTCCATGGATTTTCCCAGTGCTTTTCAGGGTTACTTACTGGTCTTTTTATTTAGATCAGGCTTTGCTTTGAGAGTTAACTAATTGTTCAAGCCCAAGTGGGAAACTTTCTTGCACCTGGAAAATTACGAAAGCAAAAGATGTCCGCATCCTTTCCCTGGTGGTTCTTCACCTGCAAATTTGAACAGCAGGGATAATAAAAGTTTTGTGGACCTCATTTTATGTGAGATCGTTAAGCGACAGGAGAATTCAGGACTAGCTGCCCTTCATAATTCAGGACACTGAAAGGTGCCATTTATAAGCTCAAAGCGCCTGCAGGAAGGCAAAACAGGCTTGTAAAACCCATACCCGAAACCCTGAAAGGGAACCAGTTTGTACTGCTGGCTGAAGCCTTGGAGTGGCAAAAGTGGGGGGATTTGGTTTAAAGAAATTGAAAAGCACCTGCCACTAGTAGTTCGTGGAATAGCCTGGGTTTTCACACGTCAAGAAGCTGATATCTCTTTTATCCAAAATGACCCTGAAACATCCAGGACAGTGATCCCAGTAAAAACCTTATCTGTTGTACTGCCTAGCTGTTAGACTTATTATCTTTCCTGTTAAAGCCCACTGTTTTGCTAAGCTGTTAATATGGCTATAAAACAAGTTTTCCCTGACTTTTTAGTAATATTTTGCAACTGGTGACCTTTGCCCATGCTGTGGGCCAGGCATTTTGTAGGGAGAGCTCTTGCCTCCTTATGGCTTGAGAAGGAGCAGCAGCATGCACAACACTTAAAATGAAAGGGAGTGATATGCCAGCATCCCCAGTCATAAAACTGGTTGTTACAACTCCAAACAAGCGATGTAATCTGCAAAATTCACAATATACTGCTGCTTTATTGACTCAGAAAGCATGAAAAGCCACTCAAGTAAGCATTGAACCCAGTGCTCATTCTCAGAGCAGGTACTACTTTGTTTACCTGCTCCCCTCTTATTCCTCAAATAAGAACTGGAGCCATCACTTTAAAGTTCATGTCCAAAATGTAGTAATTTCTACTTGGAATGAGGCATCTGCATCTGTAATCTTAAATGGCTGGGGCTGAACTCTTCTAGTCCAGCCAACGTAAGCCAACCATTCATGATCACATTAACATCCCGTGACTAAAGTTACTGGGGTGACCACTGGCACCATCAGCCTAAATTCTGGTGAAGACAAGGGCTGACTGCACAGCAAGTCTGCCTGCAGCATCTTTGTTTTTTTTAGTTCCATACCTGTGTGCTTATGCACGCCAATTTCAGCAGCAGCTGGCTGTATGTTGTGCTGTCCAACTTGTCATCCCTCTTTACAGTGACTACATAGGAGCTAGTGAAGCAGCTATGCTTCAGGAGTGTATTGATATTATTCCGTTTTCTGATTGCTTTTGTTACTTGGATTGACATGCTTGGAGTCCCAGACGCTGCACTGAGCATAGCATGATCCCAGGGCCTTTGCAGTCAACTGCAGGACTCAAACCTTTACATCCACTATTAAAAGGCAGTTATGTGACTGTTTATGTTAGAGCCAGGTGCTTTGCTGCCTGTGCACATGCTGTTGCTTGACAAAATTTAGTATTTTGTTTAATTTATGGTCAAAATATGATGCATGTACTTACCTGAGTACCTTACTCTGCTCAAATGGCCTGACTGCCTTCAGTCACCACTCAGGTTTCTGCAGAAGGATGGGATTTGGGGGTTTCTGGCTCTNTGTTGAACTGTTAACATGGTTCTTTCAGACCATCATCCTGCAATACACACAGCAAATTTAGCAGCAGTGGATAATTTTAACTTCTACCGTATGTTTGTTTACAGGTTTAAAAACCTGAAATTTAACAGCAGCCAGTTGGAACATGTGTTCCTGTTAAAGGCAGAGGGCAACACGTGCGTTTTTTCCTGAAAGGAGATGCTGGCTATCAAAGNTGTAGGGATGTGTCTGTAGCAGCATTCCTGTTATTTCTATATTTTCTTTGTAAAGGACATAAAGTTTCTAGATGGCATGTTGTCAGTGTATTTTTAATGACATTTTTTGGGGTATTTTTCATATAAGTTCTATAATTTGGAGTATATTTCTAGGTTTTGTGGGTTTCTTTATTTAGGCTTTATATATGAATGCATGCTTTGTGGGTTTATTGCCTTAAACATTTATTTGTTTTCATTAAATCTCTAGTGATACTAAAGCACTAAAAGTGTTTTGGGTTGGGTCAGTACCAAGCAGTGACTTTGGCATACTGGAATTATAAAGTCTGTTTTCTTACTGACTGTTTTTTTGAGAAGTTGATAGATGTGAAAACCATTTAACAGCTGGAGGTTTTTTTTTCTCATTCCTGTCAAACCAAGCTA
>VYZS01023694.1:37630-53621 GCA_013400695.1 Neodrepanis coruscans
GATTAGATTTGCTAATAGTGCAATATTGAAGGATTTTAAGACCAAATACTAGATTGGTGCTAATTCTAGCTAATACTAAGTTATTTTAATAGATGAATTTTTAAATCAAATCACAATTTTTTTGGAAGCCTAGCCTCTTTCAGATAGTGTTATGCAAGTGATAAATTACATTTTAAGTTACATTCCAGTTTCCATGCAAAGAAACATAAGTCGTAAGTAAACACAAAGAGATCAACTAGTAAATAAGAATTGTGCCATACATGATTTTCTAACAAAAACAGTAAAATTAATCTGAAAAAAATGTATAATGAGGTATAGAAAAGTTTAAATATATATCAACTGAGCTACTCTGTCCTTCTGGCTAGTAATAAGAAGTGCCAAATGTAGTGTAAAAGCTATATTTAGTTACAAAGCAACATACTTTGGTGGTTACAAACTGAGAATTAACCTTTCTCCAAGAAAATAACTAAAACCTCTAAGTGGGTAAACAAGATTCATCTTAATTATTTAACTCAAGGTTTCCCATTTGGTAGTTTAATTCATTATATTTAAGATAAATGGCTTGAAAGATTTAATCCTGCTGAAAATCATCCATAACTGAGCTACCTGCAAGTGAACTTAAATATCAGTGCAAGCATAAGGATTCAGCATAACAATTCAGACATTAAGCCAAGAGTACAATGACAAGAACATGTGAGGATACAATTTTCAGTTCTGTCCATAAACATTTGGTATTTGGGACACCCCACAATGAAATTTAATTACCTCATCTGCTGATAAGATCATGAGAAAAACATTGCTTCAGGCATCAGCAGAATGAGGTACAGAGGACAGGATGGAGAGTGTCTCAGTGACCACATCTTTGCTACAAAGACACTTGAGTCTTGTTCCATTGGTCCTTGGTGTCCCAGACTGAGACATTGAGGCATTGTGGTTCCTCTTCATCTGCTGGTCACATTGGAAGCTGTTCCTGTAAATACCAATTTGTAACCTTTCATCAGATTGCTTTGGAAAAACACTTTTTTTTCTGTTGCTGAGTATTTAAGAGATCACTTTGGCAATTCCTGTACAAATAAGAGTCTGCAAGTGATGCTGAGTTTCCAAGAGGTGGTTCTTTTCCAACAGCTTACTTGGCAGTGTGGCTTGCTGACACTTCTTCTCCTCCTAGCCAGGATGAATGATCAGGGCAGTAGTGACAAGTGCTTGGGGCAGTGCTGCCAGACCAAGAAGCAAATCTTGGGGTGCTCCAATACTGTAGTATTTGTGCATCTGTTGCTGTGTGCTTGGGTAGCTTCTTTAGGTTTTAAGCTCTTATGAGCTCGGGTTCCTCATCTTCAGGAGGTCCATACAACAGCTGTTTAACTTAGAAATAGCCTATTAGTAAGTAAAAAAGGAGTTTATGACTGGAAATTTTGCTGAGTGTAATGGCCTGTTTCCCCAACTCCCCATTTTCCTCATGGCTATTTCCCACTGTAGTGCTGTATGTATTGTCTGTATATCCTGAGTCTCCAGGAGCCCCCTGCTAATCACTTGCTCTTCTTGTTGACAAGGCTAGGAAAGTCTTTTTCTTAACTGGCCACCCAACCTATTGCTCACTACCAGAGGCATAGGGATGCAGCAAAGATGGATGGAGAACCTAATGGATGAAGAACCTAAATGATCCCAGAACTACTAAGATGGGCTTATGTGTTCATCCCAGCCTCTGTTCCTGTCTGTGTGATCTGCAGTCTCTCCCTCATTGGACTCTGGGGTCCACAGCCCTGCTCGGACAGCCTTCCTTGGGCATTCACCGTGACAGCAGTGAGGCTTTACGTGTTTATTGAACTATTACTGCCAGTGTAAAGGATGCTGAGATAAAGGCTGTGTTACCTGCCCTGCGTGTCTGTCTGGAGTCCAGATTTTTAAATATACTATTTCTTTGTAGGCCCCTTCAAGTGAAAATGCAGGTTTTGCTATCTCTCCCTCAGATGCATCCACCATGAAAGAATTAGCACAGTATTTAGGTTTTTACGGACTGATTTTCAACAACTTGGACCTTTTTTTTTTTTTAATCTGTGGTTCTAAAACTGGCAGAAGAAGAACTTTTTTTTTTAAGCCTGCATATGCTGCAAAGAGTATTTTGAAATAAAGATTTATTTTTTAAAAAATCCTTAAGCATGTTTAATGCTTGTATAAGGTGCCAGATTTTAATTACAGTTGGCATTTATCAATGTGGTGCTGGCAATGGGAACCATATTGCTGAAAAAAGGCATAAATTTTGACACTGGCAATATGGGAACCCAGCATATGAGACTGTAAACCTCATTGCTTTCTGTTTTAATATGCTGGTTTTAGGGAAGGACTTTTAACAGTTAATATTTAACTAGAATGTTTAGGTTTTGATATAAAGTTGTTTTAATTTCAAACTATTTACTAATTTAGGTCCTATCAAAGATCAGCTTAGGTAATAACTTTCTATTAAATAGCCTTTAAATAAGCATGCTTAAAGTAGGGAAAATAAGATGCTTCATTACAAGAAATGAGGTTGGCATCTACCAGGTTTTCCATTAAGTTCCAGGTCACAGACAAATAAAGGAAGTATGTTAGGAAAAAAAACCTTTTTAAAAATAATTAGGGAGATGTCTGTTTTGTTCACCAGATGGAAAATCAGTAGTTGTGGGTGGTCTGTGCTGGATGGGGCATCTCACAATTGGCAGAACTATGCCTTTAACTTTTAAAGTCCTGGGACAAAATGTGAAAGTAATTGACTGTTCCGAATGCTCTCTCTGGATACCTAGCATGCTTTTAAAACCAAGATTTGGTGAGTTTCTGACTTTTTTTTCCTAAGAATGCTCAAGCTGTTGTGTCTAGTATTAGGCCAATTGGGTATATTATTGGTAGCTGTTGTGTGGGGCTGTTGCCTTTTGTGTTTATGCCTGCGTGTGCCTGGACCTGCAAGCACACAACTGAAATGCCACAGCTTTACAACTCTCCATTTACGCATGATTTTAATAATATTGTCAGTGTTTGTTCTGTTCAGGGTGTACATAACTCTTGGTTAGCATAATTTGTTTCTTTCCTCTAGTTCATTTGGGTTTAAGAAATTTAAACCTACCCATTTGCCAACATACTAAAGAAAACAAAGTTGCAACCTTATTTTCATAAACAAGAAGAAAAATCTTGCTGTAAAATAATTCAGGTGTTTGAAAAAGTATTAAAAATAGTGGCTTTTTTGAATATGAAAAAAAATAAATCCAAATGTGTATGTGTGGATAATATGTGCACAGACATGCATATTAAATACAGTAATTTATGAATGTGTTGGAATTTTCTTGGTGCAATTTGTAACTTTGCACTCTGTTTCAGAACTCATAATTTATAATTTCCTGATTAATTTGAGTAAACAGTATTTTGAATGTGGAAAATGGGTTAGAAAATCCTTGTAGTCCCATTAACAGATTTTATTATTTGAAAAGCCATAAGAATGTGTTCTGTTCAGTGGTGACCTCTCAAAGAATGAGACAGAACCCATTTACAGCATAGGAGGCAATTGCTTTATATTTACCTTACTTTACAGACAATTTTTTGTAGTTATCTATATGAATGGTCACAGAGAATTGTATGCATGTGTTATATCTATATTGTAGCTTGTGTTAAACTGATCTCCACACTTATTATGTAGAAGCATTCTTGAAGATAAGTGAGGCACTCAACTTAGTGCCTTCTTTGTAAAATCCCTTTTGCTATGCATGACATGTACTCTGTATTTTTTCCTTGCAGCAAATTATAAAGCTTTTTTCTTTCCATGAATCTCCTTCCAAGAAAACACATACAGCCTAATAACACTCGCCTTGAGAACTGTGCATTGCCTCCACTACAAAGCTGTGTTTTCACTGAAGAGATAATTATAATATGGTTTAATGTTCTTGTCAACCCTGAAACACTGTCCCTAAAGAGTGCTATTCTGGTGCTATTCTGAAGAGAGCTGAATGTGCCTAAGAGAATATACACATAGCCACACACTTTTCTGATAAATCAGGACAGATTTTTAATACAATAAATGCTCTCTGAAAAGAATTACATGTTTTCTAAGGTGCTAATTCAGAACTGCATCTTCCACCAGATTCCAATTGCTAAAAATATGGAAAATTTGCTTGATTTTTTTATTTTACTTTCTTCTCTCCCCTTCCCTCATTATGTTTATAGACTTTAAATCTATATGAGAACATAAACTCAAAATATTATTTAAAATGTTTGTAGTGTGCTTTGAGGCACAGACTTCAGATGAGTAAAAAAGCCCAAACTGGAACACAAATGGTTCTTCTCAGGCAACCAACACGCTTGGCTGTTGATATGCTATAATTTTATGCTTTACTTAGTAAAAACAGCAATTACTTATTTGTTCCATAGACCCCCCAAGCACAGATGCTACTCAGTCTGTCCATTTTCTGAGCACCAAGCAGGCTGCGTGTGTGGGGATGCATGGTGCATGTGTTTTAGTGCGAGGCGAGGCAAGTCAAGTTTTCCCCTTGCATGCTGTACTGTTAACAGCATTGATTTGCCACTGATGGTCGTTTACCACCAGCCCAGACAATGGTGTGCTGGAAGCAGCCGTGGCTGTGAAGGTCTCGCTTTTAGCTGTCCCTCCTCCTGATGGCAAACATTTCCAGGTGCAGCTTTGCAAAGTTTCGAGTTGACCTTACAAAGCAGTGAGAGGACAGAAAAAAGCCAGACGGTCACACCAGTTAAGACTGAAGTCCAGTCAAACAAATCTTTTAACATCGTTTTTGCTGTATTGTCTTTTGTGGTGGTCTGGTGGTTGTCAGCAGTGTCTGGTGCTGCTAAAGGCTATGCAGTCTGAAGAAAAAAAGGCTTTCAGGGAAAATTAAATCACAGGCTGGCTGAAGGCAATGCAAAATTCCCCTTGGCTTCAGCCCGTCTGGAATTTCTCCCTCTAGGTCGCAAAGCTCAGTTAAAAAGACTGCTGTACCACAAAAGCTGTATATGACCAAAAACCCCCCCGAAAACTTAAAGACAACACTATTCTTTCACTCTTCATGCAACTGTTAGTATATACAAAGAATTGTGTGGCTCAGCACAATGCAACCTGCCATTGAATCAGGTGCTTGAGATCTTCAATTTAATACCTAATTATTTTTATGAGCTACTGTTAAATGAGGAATGTGAGTAAATATGTTAATTAATTGAAACCCATTTTATTAAGTATTTAATTAGCATAATTCTGGAGAGGCAGTGTAAGAGAAATACAATGCCTGCAAAAGTCTATAATTCGCATCTACATTACAGTCATCTCATCATTTGCAATGGATTTGCTCGCTCTGAAGTCAGTGGGATTTTTGTTTCTTTGAGGAGGAATTACAAAGTAAGGCCTTAAATTAATATTGTAAATAATCTCTCCAGAGAAACTTTTCACTGCAAAAACTTCCTCAATAGGAAAGTGTTAAAACATTTCTGGTGCTGCACAGTTTAAAAATATCCTTGAGATTTTTATCCTCAGGTTTATATATTCAAGATAGATAGTCTCCATTCAAAGAATAAACAAGTTTCTGGCAGTATTGACATTTTACCGTCATGTCAAGTGTGCTTCTGCCACCATTTTTCTTTCCTTTTTATTAATGGAAGAAAAAAGTAGCCTAAATCCACAAATTCTTAGTGAATGAACATAGGTGGTAAATAGCAAGAAAAGAAATTAAAAATGCCATTTTCCCATTGCCTCTTCTTTTTATAGCTTTGAATTTGTTACTACACACACTATTTTTAGAGTTTATTTTCTTTTCATAAGATACACTATGTTCCTACCTAATCTTTTTTATGCAGTTCAACACCTTATATTTTGATGGATATTACTTAACTGAAGTCTTTTGTTTAGGTTTTTGAACAAAAAACTCATTGTGGGATTAAATATTTGACAAAAACATATTAGACTTTGTCAGTAAGTGAATATACATTAGTTTGGTAATTTTATTTCCCCTTTTGTTGTTTTTTTGTTTTGTTTTGTTTTGTTTTCCCCCCAGGCTATATATTCGATTTACTAAAAAAAAATCTCTGTGTTTTAGCGATGATGATGCCGCATTAGAGGCTGCTGCAATCACAGCTAAGGCTCAGTGATCTCTGTCCAACAGACAGAGAAAGGCTGTCCTCTCTGACAAAGATTGTGTGGAGGGATACTTCTCATTTCGTGCAGGCCTCCTCCCACTGCCCAGACACACTTTTACCAATGCAAATGTTCCTGCTCTGCTTTTGACATATCCTTAATATGCCACTCACCTTTTCCATGGACTATTGCAGAAAAGGAATTGTTAAGCTCTAAATACTGTCAGTGATTTATTTAGAATAATCTTGATTTTTAACACCTAATGTTTTTGAAGTCACTTAATTTCCAGTTCACATCAAAACGTTGGGTGGGTAAATACTCTGTTTGACCCCATTTCCTCTGGAAATTCCCATTGGTTGCATACTATTGTCATGAAATGCAAACTGATTCACTAGTATTTTCTTGGCTTTTAAAAGACTGCAGCAAAAGTTTGCTGAGGTTCTCTTCTGATATTATTAGCATTCTTTTATGATTCTGGCATTCTTTCAGCCTCTATATCTCTCTGCACACAGCATTCTTAGACGTCTTTTTTTATAAGGTGAGACTGCAAAGACTTGCGACAGCTCAAAGCAGCCATTAAGGCTGGAAAGTAAAACACTGAGGAGTTAGAAAACATCAGAATTAAGATAGCTGATGCAGTGAAGTTCAGCCCTCTTATATTTGCATGATAGTATAGTCTTTTAAAATCAGGATCATACATAAGTTTTTCCAGAGGACCCCTGCCTCAGTTAGTGAGCAGGATGGACTATGCTGAGTTAATGAGCAGTTATTCAATATTTTGTTTGTCTCCTAATTTTTCAATGTGTAGCCCTAGGCCTTATTTACTGCACACTATTGAAACCCTGCTGTGAAGACAGAATTGTTAATTTCCTCATGAGCTTTTCTACAGCACTTATTGCTATAAATATCTGAATGCTTAGCAAACATTAATTAATTTATCTTCTGAAAACCCTCGCGATGAAAAGGGCTGGTATTACTCATGTTTTACAAATAGGGAACTGAGGCATAGGAAAATGAAAGTTGTGAATGTCCCATAATTTTGGATGCTCAGTTGTCATTTTACAGTTAAGGAAGTAGAGATCTCTCTTCACCTGCACTTTTTTACTTTTGAATATCCAAATAATTTTAATTCTGTGCCAAGTAGTAGAAACATCTAAAGAGACCCACCGAGCATCATGCCTGTTAACTTCACTACAGCTGAGAAGAATTGGGAATGCTTAGAAGATACAGTGAGCAGTGAATCACCTGAACATAGACAAAGGGAAATACTGCAGTATACCATACCAATACTTTTTATGGATTTAGTATCCTTACTGTGGATTTCAGGAGAGTTGTTTCTTCCACTTAAGGTTTAGAGCTCTTAGCCCCTTATTAGAGTTACTTATCTAAACTCTTCCATCCAAAAGCAATTTGGAATTTGATTTAATTAGGTAGGACTCTTCCAGAACAGGACAGAAACAAAAATGTTGACAGGAATGTCCTGTTACTTTAGAAATTGCTCTGTGATAAGAAGCAGTGGCATGAGTTCATTCTTATTTTTGAGATGATTCAAGCCTATATTTTCAAAACACTGCTTTAACTAGTAATGGGTTAAACTATGACTTTCTATCTAGATGAATAGGCATAGGCATTCACTTGGTAGGGGGCAGACGCAGTTCCTGTCCTTGCTCCAATTAATTATCCAAGTAATTGGTATTAATCAAGTATTGGTTAAAATATGAAAGTAGTTTTTGGTCTGTAGAGTCTCGTATACTGGCCTCAAAGGTCATGCTTGGGCTTGTTTGTATCATCTCCCTCAGAAGCAGTGAATATGTAGCTGTATGCCAGCAAGCACCACTTCTGCAGTGTGTCCACCAGTAAGGGCAAGACCTTACAAAACCTTAAAATGAACTCACAAACAAATAAAAACCCACTCGGGTTCCTACAGACAATAATCTTCCTTATCCAGTCATGATTAAGGTCTATCACATAAAACATCTCTGTGGGAATATATTATTGAACACAGTTTTATAAACTGTGTGCCCTGAGGGCTGAATTTGAATTACAGAGAAAAGTCAAATTGGCTCTTTCCTAACTTTCTGTTAGTTTGCCTTGTAGTCTTAGCAGTAGTATTTTCGTGGGGTTTTTGCACATTGCTAACAGGACATTTTAGCCTGAAATGATACTGGACTGCACATGGTTTGTCAGCATGGCTTGTGAGCTGAAGAGCACTGGGCCGTGGGGACCAATGTGCAAGGAGTACTGCAATACTGCACTTCTCATTATGCATATGGCTCCAAGATATTAGACACTGATATCCTATTGGTGTCCTCTGCAGAGGTGTTTTGTCTGCTCTGTGTGACCTGAGGATCACTGAGCCGCTGCCCCTGCCACTTTTGTCCCCAGAGCATGGTTGGTACACGGCACTGTCCGTGGGGTGGGAGGGTGCCATGCTGCTTCCTCAGCACAAAGCCAGGGCAGGTAGACAGGAACCTTGTCCTCATAAGAGCTGGGGTCAGAAAACAGGACTGCAGGGAGTGGAAGGAAAACAGGGATTGCAGTGCCCTTAGAGCCACTTTCTGCTGATTTATGACACACCCCCCTCCCACTACAAGTTGATCACAGGAGCTGCAGCCAGTCTCACTTATTGTCTAACACTTGAATTATAGTTGGTGGTGCTATGACACTTTTTCTGAACTTTTTTTGGTGGGGGGAAATCTCTGCAACTAAAGATGTCCAGGTGCATCAGAGGCCATTGCAGGTCATGTGATGCTTTCTGCTACAGCTCTGTCTTGTCCTCTTTCTTCATCAGTGCATTGTTTTAGTCCCATTCCCCATCCGAGTCTTTTCATTTACTTAATTCCTCTTGGCAGGCCAGGACTAGCTTTCCTCTTAGGGCTCAACATTTGGGGGAAGGTTTTGGAGGAGAATGCATGAGCAAAATGTCTTCTTCCAACAGTTTCCCAGAACTGCTGGCAGTCACCATCATGGGGCAAGAGGTTTGGGGTATTTACTTGAGCTCTGCCATGGACTTCCCTTGAGGGGACAGGGCACAGTCTGGTCTGATCAAGGGCTGCAAGTGGAAGGAGCACGGCAAAACATTTAGATTATTACCATCTTAAATGAAACAAATATTCCCAGGCTATGGTGAACTGCAATTTCTCAGAGGTTTTTAACTTTGCTAAATTTGGGGGATTTCTAATGAGCATGACAAAGACATACATAAAATATGAAAGACACCCAGTACTCCTTGTGATAAGTTGGAAGTTCTTTGAATAGGAGCATTTTTCAAGGTCTTGGCCATTTCAATGTGCAGAAGAACCTCACTCTTTGAAATTGCCTATTACTACTCTAAAGTTCTCAGAACTTCAGCTTGAAATGGACATGTAGCCCAGGCAGTTCCTGTCCCTGCTGCTGGCATAATAATGTTAGATGAAAATGAGGACTGTCTGGCAACTAGGGCCGTAATATGATCCTACTGTAGATAGCCCACTTTCATATGGAAAGCTGAGTGTGGTAGATGATACTGCTCTGTTAATGAAAAAACAAAACTTTCTGTAGGGTTCATGGAGAAAAAGACTATTTTCCCTGTCTGCTTAGGTTGCAAATTCCAGAAATTTAGAAGAATGAATTTAAGCTGTAGGCAGTCATATAACCCTCTCCATTGCTTCAGTGCAGAGCTAACTAAATGTAGAGGTTTGAGAGTTTTGTTAACAAAAAGATCAATGTGGTTAATGCAGGCCCCCTGCTATTGGAACATCAGAGTGTTGGACTAACAAATTAGCACACGAGAAACCTGCAATTGAGGAAAAACTCGGGTGTCATGATTGTAACAATTGCTTACATCTTTTTACAGCAAAAAGGCTGTTTAATCATGTTGATTTACAACCTCATGTTCAGATAGTGGGCCGTCACATTATTGTCTTTGTGAAGGTGAGTTGCCACTTCTCTGATCTAGGTTGCTCTGACAACAAAGGGGCAGAAAAGTTTTCCATTTGAATTAGAAGAAACAGAAGAAATTTCCTTAGTGCTAGGCTGTACAACAGTTTCCCTAAAGTTGAGCCTTTACTAATTGGTACTGAAATGAAAATTAATCTGTGTGAGGGAAGGGAATTCACAGATGAATTCTAATTATTGCAGAAAAAGCAAGCAAAACTGTGCTTGGGCTGTGCGAAAGCTTGTTAGCTGGAACTGATGTCCTGAAACAGCAGCTAGCAGCTGGGTCGTGGTTGTGCATTTTGGAGCCACCCATGCTTGTTGAGAATGGCACTGCTCCCCCATCTCACTGCCATTCCAGGAGAGGCTATTGCTCCCATACAGGTCTGCCTTGGAGAAGTTTGATACGCACTAATGGGACTCACAGGGTTGGGGGCACTCATGCAAGCCCTTTCCACCAGCATGTTGTGGAGGCAATCACATCCTGCCCATGAGTGATTCCAAGCACCCCAGGTTGATGCCATCCCAGGTTAGGTTCAGAAGAGGACATCTGCCTGCAGCCTTCAATCACCGAAAGCAGTAGGTATCCTTTTGGCAGAGGTTTTATGGCCTCTACTTAGCACAGTACTCCCTGAAAAGCATTTCATGTTCTTCTTTTCCTTCTCCTTAACTGTACTGCATAGGCTTTCTTCCCACATGGGTACTCAGTAGAAACATACCTCACCAATTTATTGAAAGTGTTTATTTTTCCATATTCTTTGTGAAGAGTAAATTCATCCTCTGATTAATGTTCTAAATCTCTACTAAGCTCTTGTTCAGATTACATTGAGCTGATTGAAAAACATTAAGTAAAATATTCAGAGTTTTAAAAGAGGGCACTTTTTTCCTCTTGATATTTCTGTTGTTTAAAGAAAAATTAATGGCTTTTCTTTTGTTGTTGTTTGAGGTTTTTATTTTATTTTATTTCCCTGCTCTCACTTCCTCTTACCCTTCACTTCTTTTTCTATTTCTAGTTTCTCTTTTGAAAGTAGAGGGCCAGTAGAACAAAAACAGTAGATCAAGATGTGCCTATATTTCTTTGCCTTCAAATTTTGACTGGAAGAGCAAAATAGATTTGATAGTGATGGTGGTGGTGGTTGTTAATTAATTCTTAATTAAAAAAATAAATTTAACCAGCTGTAGTGATTAATGGCCTTAGAGTACTCTTGAATGTTGTTTATAAGCAGCAGTAAGTGGTGATTAAATTCTGTAGAAGTAGTATGTAGGCTTGTACCCTTCTGATTTGTATGGTGGCCATGAGGAAACATGATGCTGAACTTGCATCCCCTGTGCATTGGGAATTACTGTTATCACCAACTTCACCTGCTACCATAAAGGGCAAAACCAACCCCAACTAGAATAGTACAGAGTTAAGAAAAAATCATGCCTTTTGCAATTTCTTTTCTGAAAGACTTGTAAGATTTGACTTATAAATGCTGATGTTTGCAAAAATGCTTTTTAAAGGGCTTACAAAAACTTAAAAATCTGATGACGAAAATACAGGTGTCCATGTGTTTCTTCAGCATACACTCATTCCCGCTCTTGCTCTGCTCTGGACCTGTGGCACTGCATATTTAGAGGGACTTAGGCAGAAGAAAACAAAAAAGGCTGAATTTCACAAAAGCTGTACTTGGCAATTATCTTTGGCAATGCTAAAGTCTAGTAACTCTTGATTTTCTTTTTTTCCAATAAAAAGTAGAAATTAAATCCTACTGTGCCTGTTGGAGACTTTTTCCAAAGGAAGAGTTACTGATGAGCTATTCTTCCACAATTGTACTGTTTTCTCCAAATAACAACATTGCAGTGTGTTTTTCTTAAAGTGAGTAATTTGCATAGCATGCTTTTGGGAGTTTCTGCTGCTGCCAAAGCTAATTTAATACTCATTAAAGTACTGAGCAAGTCTAATCCAAAGCCTTATGGGCCTTCAATGCAGGCCTGTAAAATGTGCAGATTTGTACTTGCTGGGCAGCTCCAGGGAAGGCATGCTGTGGAAAGAGGGAGTTGGTGTGCATCCTGCTATCACAGAGCTGCCACCACGTAAGGGGAAACTGGGAGAAGATTCCCATCACCATGGGCAGGGGCATCTATCCTCTGATAGCAATCCTAACTGCCAGAGACACAAATGGAACTAAGGGCCATCTCTGACAATGATTATCCCATCCCAGCAGGTTACCCAAGCCATGCAAGTGGTGCTGGAGTTCCATGAAAGATAGCTGGTGTGAACAGGTGTGATGCCCTTTGCCTGGTGCCCCCAAGAGGGCTTGGGCTGCTGAGCTGTTCCACCCACCAGCCCTGCTTCTCAGGAGTGGGGCCCAATGCCCGCTTGCCTCCTGACATTTCCATCTCATGAAATCATGCTGCTGTCACCGCTTTACGTGGGGCCAAGGATTTACTCACCTGCTTGTAGATGCTGAGCAACCCAGCTGCCCGCACCTACACTGGGGATCAGACAATCCTCTGCAAGCACAAAGCCAAAGGTGGCACATGCATTGTGAGCAAAGCCACAGCCTGGGTGATGCCAACTGTGGCTTTTCCTGTCGACGTGGAGCCACTCCGGATGAGTGCTGCTAGGAGCACTAAGGCGCCGCGACTGCCATCGCCTATCCCAGTGACCTCCCTGCTGGCAGCTGCGATGCCGATCCCTCTTGTGGCTCGCGTATGCGCCCCACAGCTGAAATAGTGTGAATTAGGACATAGCAGTGCTATAAACACCTGCGCAGCTGTGCAGTGGCGTGAGGAAGCTGTCGCTGCTCCACCTTCTCAGCGGTGGTGGACTCACTCCCGACAGGGCACCCACCTTGCCCTCCAGCGCGCCTGCAGCTTCAGGGATGTCTTGTGACAGCTCATGGTTGTTTTCCAGGCTGAGGAGCTGTGGGTTGGCCTCAGGATGGGTTCGCGGGCAGGGCGGATGGGTCGGGGACAGGGGTGGCCGCTAGATGGCAATGCTGCCCCGGCGGAGCCGCCTCGCCCCGACGAGGGAGCTGCTTAAACCCAGAAGCTTCTTCCATCATTTTAATGCTATTTTCTGGGGCACTACTGCCGCGAGTATTTTACTATCTATCTATCTATCTATCCATCTATCTATCTATCTATCTATCTATCTATCTATCTATCTATCTATCTATCTATCTATCTATCTATCTATCTATCTATCTATCTATCTATCTATCTATCTAATCTATTACCGCAAAGATAAATAGTTCACTGCTAGTCACAGGAATAGCAACAGCTCAGGGCCCTTTCCAAACAGCTAGCACCTTTTAGGTCCCTTCCAACCCAAGCTACTCTATGGTTCCGTGTAAACATTAATTCCAAGACTGTTCCCAGGCAGTTTGATGGAGATGCAGAGACAAAATATCAAATGATGCTGTCCAAACTCCATAGGCCTTAATCTCTTGTGCTGTAAAGTGAGATACTGACATTTAATCTAAGGAATTATACCAGTTTATTACAAAATATGTTAGGTCTGGAGGATTCTAAATGTGACCATAATGACATAATATTCAGGAAATTCCTAATTTTCAATTGGAAACAAATCTCTTTGAGCCATCACCTCTGAAATGATGGCTAGTTGTCTGAGGCAGCCCTGCTATTGCCGCTTGGTGAGATGTTCAGAGCCTACATGCGAGAGTGATTCATCTTCATGCTTCTTGGTTGAGATAACAGCATCGCAAACCTGGCTGTTAAGGTTAACCTGTACACTACATAAGGACAACAGATGGAAATTCTGGTTTAGAGCCACTGCAAAAAATAAAAACATGTTCCAAAGGGAAAAGGAGCTTGTATTTCTGTGTTTGAACCTTTGATCTTTGCTCACATCTGAAGGGAAGAGTAGACCTTTTGCTGAAGACACATGGTTTTGCATCTGTGAAAACACAGCTGTATAGAGCAAAACAAAACTGGAGCAAAACACAATGGGTTTGCTGTGTCGGTTTAGCTGATGAAGTGTTTTAGAAATAGTGGGGTTTTTTTTAAGAACCTTTCTGAAAGTCTCTGTCTTTACACAATTGTTTGTGGAGATTTTACTCTGTGGATTTTAAAGTTTGCCAGTGATCAAGACACAGCTGCTACCTAAATATGTAAAGTGAACTCATGGGAAAGTCTGGTGATCTCTCAACAATCCTGCTTTAGCAGGATTTAATTTAAAAAAAAATAAAAATGGAAGCATCAGAATTTACAGGAAAATCCACTCTGGCAAAATCACCCCGATTCAGAAAAAAAACCCCCATATATCATTAATGCTGAAATTCTTAACAATGCAATATACACCTATTTTATGCTAACATACTGCGTTATCAGAGTTTCCCCAAAGCAACCCCTCAAAGTAAATGGTGTCCTCAGTCACATCGTTTTGCATGTGAGCATCATGGCAAAGCTTCTTCCCGATGGCTGCCTGTTGTCTCTTGCCCTCCCCACATTTGCAGTGACACATTGCTGTCCCGGCAGTGTCCCCTGCTGCCCTGCTGCTTCATTGCATAGCCCAACACTACCTGTCCCCCCTAGCACCTATTTCTGTCCTCCCCCCAGCACTGCCACATGCTCATGTGTGCCAGGAACCTAGCAGTGTTACTCGTTTTCTGCCTTAAAATCCCTACTCAGTCCAGTTGGTTTATTATGGAGGACATAAAGAAAAGCTAGAAATGAGGAAGGCGTGTGAAAGTGTGAGAATGCAAAATTGTTCTTTTAATAGCAGGAAATGTTCTCTTATTTCTTAACCCACGAATTCCTTTTGGGGCAGGCAGGGAATCTTTTAATTCTTTTTTATTCTTGACACCACTACAACAGTGCTTTACTCTTAAAATATATCCATCCTAAAGCATTACGGTAAATTTTCAAATGTATTTGGGTTCCTAAACATGCAGCTGGCACTTAATGGGATTTTCAAAAGAGCATAAGCAGGTTAGACATCCTCCCATCCACTGAAATCGGTGGTATTTAGGTACCTATATTGCTCAGTTGCTTTTAAAAATCCTGTCAGGTGTTTGTGTGCATCTTCAGTTGCCCTGGAAAATCTGGTCCCCATCTATCCCCGTGACCCTCCCCCCTACCCACCCTATTCCATCAATATTTGTCTCTTGTCTCTGTCTCCCACACTCTGGTCTGTATTGATGTTGAAGTCTCTTCCTTTGTAGTTCCTAACACCAGGGACATCCCTCTCCTTTCTCTATATCAAACTGCCTCTTCAGCTGGTTAAAGGCTCAGTTGAGCAGCTATGACCGTGCCCAGATTTTTCAAATTAGTTTCCCTCTCCTCCTAATGATTTTTAATTCTTTCTTGGTCTTGTGTTGACTGTGCAAAGCATTTGGAGTTAAATGACTTGGTGAAAACGAGCGTGAATGTGAGGGAGCTTCCTGTTATGCCTCTCTGTTAGGTTCTGTAGTTTTATTTTATTTTTGGTTTATGGGGAATTAATTTCCCCATCAGCCTATTTCTCCCCTTCCTTTAGAATGGTAAAGTGGTCAATGGGTTGTATATTTAAAGATGAGAAAATTGGTATTTTAATTTCTCTCTCTACCGCCGTGACTCACTGAGTCTCCTTGTGCAAGCAGTTCCCCATCTGTAAAATAGATCCCCGGGTCCCAGTTTGCACAGATCTGGAGCACGGGTAATTAATTAATGTGCAGCCCTTTGAAAATCCTCCGACATAAGGTACTGGAAGGTGATGCGAGTTGGCCTGGGGCTGAGGAGGCTCACCCCAGAGCCCTGCCACCGTCGGAGCCCCACGGGGCAAGGATGGGAGCTGGGGATGCAGAGAATGGTGCTGGCCAATTCCATCGCCAGAGATATTTTCCATTTTCTTCAGGGGAAAACAAATTGGAAAGGGAGTTATTGGTGCGTACGCCTCCCTTACTGTGTGTTGCCTTCTCCTTTCCCAGGAATAACAACAGCTTCATTAGCAAGCTGACAAAAAAAAAAAAAAGACCACAAACTTTGGAGGCTGTA
>VYZS01023694.1:53692-67879 GCA_013400695.1 Neodrepanis coruscans
ATCATCATCATCATCATCCGAGGAACGGAGAGACACAACTCTCGTCTTTGCCTCATGCAGAAAGTTTCCTCTTTGAAGTGGTTGCTTCCCTCCTCACCCCGCCAGGAGGGAAGGGGGAACAATTGTGGACATCTAAAGCCAGCCAGGAATGCTGAGCTGATGGTTTTCCTGCCTGCCCCCTGCCCGCACCCCCAGCACACATTCCTCTCTGTCTCTGCCCTCACTCTGCCCGAATCCCAGCCTGCCCCATCCGCATTTCTACCCGCCCCTTCCCTACCCCCTCCAAGCGCACTGACTGCCACAGCCCACACCCCTGGCTGCCCGCATCCACACCCCTACCAGCCACTGCCCGCATTCTTGCCCGCATCTGTGTTTGCATCCTTGCCCCCATCCCTGCCCGAATTCCCGCCGGATTCCTGTCCTGCCGCTGCCCGTTGGGGCGGGCGGCCAGGGCTGCACTTGTCAGCGCGGCCGGTGGGTGTCGCTCCAGCCCCTGCTTTCCCCGCCCGGCGTGGTCCCGAGCGGGTGTGTTACCCCAGGGCGAGGGGCGACGACCCCCGCCCCACTGGTGTCCGGAAAGCAGACATTTCCATAAAGGCACGTCAGGCTTTTAAAGGGTCAGCTGATTTGCTTTTGGTGGGTTTGTTTGGGGGGGGTTGTTTGTTTGTTTTATTTTATTTTTGGTTTATTTTGTTTTGTTGTTGTTTTTTACCGAGGCGGTTGTGGAGTTTTTTTCCCTGCGTGGGGAGGATTACCCTCCCTTCTCCTGAGTGTGGCGGACGCCCTCCGACATAGGCTGCCAAACTGGCTGCTCCTAAAGGGCGCGATTCCCGTCTCGCTGCTTTCTTTAGCAGCTATAGAAATGCCGCTGGTAACAGCGAAAAAGGGATTTTTTTTCCCTTTCGAGTACAGGTGTGTGTAGGTGTCTGCTCGCCGTCCCAGCGAGGAAAAGAAATATTTATATTTGGCTGAAGATCATCAATGCACAAAAGCGAGAATTCCCGGCTTTGACCAGCCGGTGAGATAAAAGGATATTTGTTCCTTTACAAAATATACACTCGAACCGATTTTATCCCATTAAATTTCATGGGCACAGTTTCTTCTCAATCAAAGATTATTTTCCTAGAGGATTGTGATTTCTCCCTCTCCTTTTCCTCATTAAAAAAAAACAAAACAAAAAAAACCCAAGCGGAAACCAAAATCCAAACTAAACCAAACCAAAAACCCCTCAAAGATAAATATTTTTAAACATCTTCCAATGTTATGGGCTATCAGCATTTTGCAATATATTCCCATTAATTTGCAACTTTTGAAAGCCGGGCATTGTTTCTCTCAACTTATTGAAATGCACAGATATGTTAAATAGAAAGGGGGACAAAAATCCCAACCCCAATGACTTGTGTTTGGCTGCATATGCAAAGAGAGGGCAGCTTGCCTCTTCCCTCGGCGTTTGTTAGTCACATCCTCTTGGCCATTGTTTTGCTGTTTGTGCTGGGAATCCAATTTATTTAATGGTAAAGAGCCGAAGGTTGGTTGGAGTTTTTTTCTTATTCCACTTGTTCTGAGCCGATCTGAGAGAGCAAAAAAAAAAAAAAAAAAAATTACCCATGCCAAAGGGCAGCTTCCAAAGAAAGCTGCAGTCGCCTTGAGAATCTCCCAAGTGACCGGATACAAAATATACGGCGTTATTACAATTTCTTTGTAAATTTTGATTGCATATTTAATTTTTGAAGCTCTTAAAACCAAATCCGTGGATAGCTGGTGAGAACTTGGCCATTATTTCAGACGCTGAGCTGCATAAACGGTGCTTTCCTTTTTGTAAGCCTTAGGAGGTGGTCCCCTGGCTGCTGTAGGTTGCCTGTTTCTTGAAAATCCAAGTCCCCCAGAAAAACTGTTTATAGCAACAGGCCTGTTTCCAAAATCAAGGGGGGAAGGAGGGGGCATAATTTTCAAATTACTTTTCTTTTTTTTTTCTTAGGGAAACAGAAACAAATAGGTTCCTTGTGAGAAAGGTGTGAGCTGCCGAAATTGAGAAATTGTCCCATCTTTGAAAGCTCCGAAGTTCCCAAATTATTTTATTAAAAAGGACATCAAGGACCAAATTTCTGATGTTGTTATGGCAACAGAAATAGTTGGGTGGCAATGTGGGTATCCAGAACATCAAGATTGTAAGAAACCAGCAAAATAAACAGAGTGTTGTATTTGGGGGAAAAAAAAAAATGAACGGTGGTGGCCAAATCTTACACTTCTTTCATTTAGTGTAAATCCCCATTTTCATCTGGCCAGACATGCCAACAGTGCCTTAACGAAGGTGCCAGCAAGTCATTATAGTATTTTTTGCTCTTAATTACGACATGAGATTTCAAATTGTTATTTTTGCCGTTGACATACTAAAAGGAGGATCTTTCCTTATGTTTTGTATTTATTCCTGCTTCAGTGTCTTAAACTTTTTTTTGCTGTCTTTCTGTAGCGACACGTGCTCCAATCCCTTTTTTGTCCTTGTGCTCCCTACCTCGCCTGCCACAGGACTGTCGGCAGTAAAAAAAGCCAGACGTACTCCTCTTAAACCTTCGCGATATTAAAATTTCACCACTGCTTTCATTTCGTTTTAGCTGAGGAAACCCTGAAACCGCAGTCCCGTATTCCCTAGTTTAGAAACAGCCAAAGTATTTGGGAAGCTCGCGGGTCCCTACTGTAACACGCTTCAGGGACCTTTTGTACAGCAGCCGAATGAGATAAATTTGCCAAGTTTCAAATTTCAGGGGCAGGCAAGACAGTTGTAAGTCGGTGGTTTTGTTATTCTGGAAAAGTTCTTTGACTTGCAGGCTTTTTTTTGTTTTGTTTTGTTTTACTTTACTTTTAATAAAAAAGGAGATGGAGTATGACATTAAGCAATTTTACAGCATTAGCAGCTTTGGGCTGTAAACAAAGAAAAACGAATCCCGCTTACTTTCAGTCTCAGAAGTTTGCTGTCAGTCGGTCCTAAACTGGACTCGATCCTACGGGACGTTATTCAAGCAAAACACGGCTTGAAGTCTCGGAGAGTTGTGTCTGAGTAAGTACCCTGGAATCAGCCCCTCTGCCTGCTGGAAAAGAGAAGTGCTGATTATCTCCTCTTAAATTTCTTTTCTGCGGTTGCAGACTTCATCCTACAGCTTTTGATTTACATTGAGATTGCCTTGCTAAGGCAGCGTTCTTGATGCAAAACCTGAAGAGCAAAAGATGAATCAATGTTTTTTGAGTAAAACCAGGGATTTTTCTAAGTTAGATTTTTTTTTTTTTTACTTTAAAAAAGTCTCCTCCTCCAGATAAAACAAACAAAACAAATCAAAGCATCTGATTTTAATTTGACATGATTTTTGTTTTGAGGTTCCTGAAAAAAAATTATAACATATTTCCCTCAATGATTTGAGCTTTAATTTTCAGCGTTTTACAATGTAAGATTACTTGACATTATTTAATTGGACATGAGGGTGTAATACAGGAATTTCCGTTATGTGATGGATTAATTGTTTTCTTAATACTTTAAAGGCTGAGATCCAAACATTTTTCCATTCTATTGCAAAATTAACTGCAATAAATCTGTCAGACCCAATTATTCATTTAAAACATTCCACACTGATTAAATCTGCACATTTGCCTGCGTGCAAGTGCAAGCGAGGGAGAGGAGGTGTACGCGGCAGGGGGAGTCCAGGTTTATTCCCTCTCCTTCTCAAAAAGTCAATGGTGTTAGAAACGAGTCCTTTAAATTTAACCTGGAAAATGTGAATAGCTAAATGGTGTAACGAGAGAATGAAGAATCTGTGGACACACGTCCCCGAGCCTCTGCCACCGCTCTTCCTCGCTGCCAGGTCTGGACAGGAGAAGCATCGCATTTGGGTGTTTGATGCTATTTGAAAAGATCATATTTTACTTCTAGTGGGGGCGGGGTTCTTGATTTTTTTTTCGGTTGTTTGGTTGGTTGGTTTGACTTTTTCTTTGGTTTGTTGATGTTTTCAAAGTCTCTAAACAAAGTCAGATGTGTTAACAGTCTTATTAACAATGTTAAAATGGAATTAACAGCTTGTGGATACCTCTGGAGTACAATAGCATGTCAGCCTACCCTGCCCCCTTATAAATCGTGTCCCGCTGTCTTTCTTTTGTTTCGTGCCCAATCAGCAAACTAAAGTTTTGTTGAGACAGAAGGGCAGTTCAAGTGTTCCTGCTCCGGCGAAGGAGGAGGAGCAGTGATGAGGTCTCTCCTCAGCCCCAACGAGGCCCCCGTATGAGCGAGCGGGGAGATAGAGCAACTCCCAAACCTACAGGCAGGGCTTTGCTGACCCGCCTGTCTCCATGACCTCTGCCGTCCTGTTTTGTCAGTTTAAAAGGCTTTGCCGAGGTTGTAGTTTACTTTTATGGGCCTTTCAGCACGGCTACAAAAGCTTTTGTTTATTTTAGATGTAGCGCGGTTTAGATTTCTATTAATCTTCATATAACTTTGGTGGCTTTGCCACTTCTGTAAGGGTTCGTCGCCGAAATGGTGCCGTGCCTGGTCTGAAGCAGTCGACATTGGCTGGGTAATTACAGCGAGGTTGGGGAATTTCAGACGTAATTTGCCTCTGAGAGTGGAAATTAGCACCAACAGATGCTGTTGTTTAACTCGATTTCACTATAATTTGGGTTCAGCACTAAAGAAAGACTTTTATCTTTTACTCCCTTAAGTTTTATTTCTTGCAATCAAACTCTTCAGAAATGTTGTCCAGCTGATTTCAGCATTCGATGAAATGTGAACATTTAGCAATACCTATTTTTTTTCACGTGACTAAATCACCCCAGGTTAATTTGCCTAGAAAATGTATGTAAAACAACAGGCATTACCCATAAGGAAACCTCTTACGTGTTTTCCTTTATGATAATTATATTTTTACTCCTTTTATCCTAGAATTCTCCAAGTATTTACAACTCCTTCTAGAAGTGCAGAGAACTACCAGATGGACATGCATTTCAAGTCCTTTTATCAGTCAAAAAACTGCAAGACACAGACAGGTTGCATTTCACCCAAGGACCTCAAAACATTCTCAAGCCCAAAGCAGAAAATGCTACATCCCTATCTGGGGGGACTGAGGCCCCACATGCTCCTGGCTGGCCCTGCATGCTGGCTCACACTACCCGTCCACCCCATTCCAGCTCTCTGGCCCCCAGCTGCCTGTTGGACAGGGATCCCTGTAGATGCTACTGCCCACTATGGCACCCAGGCAGTCTCTGTGTCCAAAGCCTGCTATCTGGAGCAATGGTTTTGTCTCTGGAAGCTCCTTGTGCTGAAATAATTTGGCCAAGCTGGGCTACACACTTCCTCTGCTTTCCTCGGGCTTCTCAGTGCTGGCTCCTGCACTGTGTGTGTCCGCATGTGTGTCCCACAGCCCAAGGTGCTTTGCTTTTGCTTTCTGTGGGGGTACCAGAGAGATGCTTGTTGTCCAGTGTCAGAGCTGCAGCTGGACTGACTGGCCCTTCTTCCTCTCTGATGTGTATTTACTGCTCAAACACCAGCGTAAATCCCTGCTGCCTTCCCTTCCCTTCAGTTTACACAACAGTTCTGTAAATGGAGGAGATGATACCAAATACAATGCAAATGGATCCATAGCCCATGTGCTGTATGACTCCAGTCTGGTTGTCATCAAGCATGGCTTGCCCTCACCACCACAACACAATATGAAAATGCTTACCCTTTCTATGTATTGTGTCCCCAAGAAGGTGTGTAGTGATGAGGACTGAGTTCATCATTTTCTTACCCAACCAGTGCAAAAAATCTCACGCAGGGAAACTTATACCAGTTTTGTATATGTAAAGTACGATATATAGTCTTAATAATGAAAGAACCAAGGTGATAATGACTAAATTATAAAGGAATAAAATGTATGTTATTTATAGTATAGCTGATTTTTGTTGTGAAAACATTATGTTTAATAGGCCATCCAATAATATGAGAATATATGAAATGTAATATTTTCTTTAAGCTTATTTGAAGTGCTCTGTGGCTATTTTTACACTCTATGGGGTTTACACCATTTCAAAATTCAACAGATAAAAAGATGTATTTTCATCTTATTTTAAAGCTGATTAAATGGATAAAGAAAAAATTGTAAGCACATACTGGTTTATTTATAAAGAAAAATATTTTTTGGGAAGTGTATTCATTTTTATGCAACATCTGCTGAGAGATGTGTCTTTTGTCAAGACAAGACACAAAAGTGTCTTTTGTCTGACTACTAGGAAATTCATAAATAGTGTTTATTAAGAAAATATTTGTTGTTGATTGAAATTGTGCATTACAATTACGATAGTACTTTGCATTTTTTGTTATCTTCCAAAAACAGGGCATCTCAAAGTGTCTCAGATAAGCAGTGCTCCCAGGAAGGATCCATGGGAATGTCAAGGTGTGCTCTGCCAGTTGCCCTCTGCATTGTGGTGCTGCACTCACCATTGGCCATTCCCATCACCTGGGGCAGAGCCCATTTATCCATCACTGTGCTTCTGTTATTATGGCTGTAAATCTCATTTATTTCAGTAGCAGATCAACAGTAGTGGAGGAGCACAGAGTAGCAGGACAGTCCTTGCCAGTTTGCCTTTATAGGGCCCCAGAGCCCAACCATCAGAAGTGCTGAGACCTTCCTGCAGAGCAGCTTCCATGTAGCAGTGACTGCTGCCTGCCACTTTGTGGCATCAGGCCCTGACCCCAGTATCAGGCTCTGATGTCATTTTGTTGTACAGAAGCTTGCTTTCATGTGTTATTTGTCCAGATTCCTTCATTTCTGAGGTTATGCAGAGATCATCTTCCTGCTAGACATCTCCTGAAAGAAGATTTAAGACAAATCACATTTCACCCTCTTTATTTCTGTTCTTTATAATTTGTATCAAATCCCTATAGAAGATTTTGTGGAAAATGTGTGGCAGTTTAGAATATGGAGCTATATGGAAGCTCATCATGTGTATTGTTGTGTTGTTGAGCTCTCAGGGATGGCTGCAGGAGTTCGCATGAGTTTTCTGAAAGGATAGCTCCACAAACTATGCAACAGATTTCTTAAAAAGGAAATAGTAGACAAACTTAGTGCCACTGATTTAAAATCAATTTTAAGTGACAGAACATATTACCTATTTGCTCACCTCTTTGGATCCAAGTATTTCTCATATAAAAATGTACAGCAGAAATTCATGCATAAGAGCAGGGCCAAAGAAGTGTTACATTATTATTGAAAAATGTACCCACATATTTGATATTGCAAATGCAAAGATATCTATTAAAGGTAAAATCAAGGTACTGAAAAACGTCTTTCCGGGATTAAGCCTTCATACAAATGTCTCTATTTGAAAGAAGCTATATGTATACGGTATGATGCTATCTTTTATTTAAGTCTAAAACTTAACTAGTTTTAGACTAGTACTTTTTGGATACATATTTCCTGCTGATATATGTGGTTAGTTTCTTCCAGCTCTTGGAGGTAGGCAGGATGGGATGGACGACTCAATTTTAGTGAAAAGTGCAAGAGAGGTGGTGGTTGCTCAATGACAGCAGAAGAGGATGAGGCAGAGGCAAACCCCTTGGAGAAGCCCCTTCTCCAAGACCTCCGAAAAGTCCCACAGATGTCCATGGCAATCTGTCCTTAGCCCTTATCTGCAGGAAGAGCAAGCATGTGGCTTTGGGGCAGGAGGAGAGAGTATGGTTTCAACGGGTGCCAGTTTTGGGGTTTCTCTTCTTCTGGAGGAGCTAAATATGGGCTGGGCCAGTGTGAGGGTCAGGGTATATACCAAGGGCAAAAACTGCCAAGGATGGAAAATTCTGTTTTTCCTGCAGAGCAAAAAGAGACACCTTGACACAGAAAGCACTGTCTTGAGTGCTGGGTCATAAAGGTGCTTGAGAACCAGTCATTGTCAGTTTGATCACCTACTTGGTGCTCATTTGGGTGGAGGGAGGCCACTCGGACCAGACTCCTCGCAACTTCACCAGGTATTCCTGTGGTTCACCTCTATACTTTAATCCCACCTGGCTAAGCTTTTCAGAGGCAAATAGTTGTTTTCGTATTTTGTGTTCGTCTGTCTTGGATGATTTATTTATTTACTTTTCCATGCCAGGCAAGTTTTAATGAAGACATCCAGCAGGTTAACTAGTTGCAGGTGACTTTAGTTTGTGTGGCTTCTGCCCTTGCAGCAAGGTGGCCAGAGGGAGGTCTCTTGGGAACCAAGGAGGCTGCGTTTCATCAACAGGCAGAGCTGCTGTGGGGGCAGGCGCTGGTGAGCGGTGGTTTGGGGAAGGAGGTAAGGGAGTTTTTGTGTGCCAGAAAGGGACTTTGGCTTCCCCAAATCAATGTGAGAGTCATATCACATGGATTCTTTACTAGCACTATATTTTTATGAAAACATACTCGTGGTAGGAAATGCTGTCTCAAAATGTGTGATGAATATAGGTATACTTACAAAGATTTTTCCATAGAGGTATAATACATTAATAATATATGTAAAAGGCATTAAATTAATTTTGAAATGTAATACCTCTAAATCTATACTATTTTCTATTGCAAGATGATATTTAAATTGGAAAACTTGGGAAAGCCTTGTAAACGAGGCTGCCAGTTTATTTATTTATTTGTTTCATTTCAGCTGAGACAGATGGGATTCTCGGATCATGCACTGTTAAGCCTTCCTTTGGAATTCGCGCCACTGTGGCCACAGAGCCCAGATGGTGCTTAAATCTGTCATTTTTTAACAACCCAACTTTCTTAATTTTATATCCAAACACATTGAGCATTCAAAGTGATTAATTACTCTCCAGATATGTCTGTGCTGCAGCAATTTACTTGTATGTGCCAAAGATCATTTCGTTTTGGAGTAGGTAGTTTGATGAGGGCTGAGTGGGTGGTGAGAGACTCCCCAGCAGATACATTATGTTGGGGGTAGCAGCATGGTGGTCCTTGTGTCACCCTCTTACAGCAGCGGCTTAGCAAAAGTTTCAATAAGTGAAACAGAATTTTGTACCACATGGATATTTTACAGCTTCCGTGGGCAATTTTCACTATTGCGTATAAGCTTCAGTATCACCAAGTCTTCCATTTCACATCAAAAAGGCATTTTTTGATGCATGACAAATACCAACATTATCCTTTCAGGATTTTCTAACTAGACGCTTGTGACATAGCCAAGATTATAACAGCCAGGTATTTACTAAGAGAAAGCTGGAGGGTTTTTGTCAAGAAACAGAGTTTGCTTCAGAAATTTCAAGAATTAAATGATCAGATTACTGTAATTCTTCATAATCAGACGTTTCTCTGATGGCTTCTCCTCAGTTTTGGGGTTTAAGTGGTCATTCTTCTGGAGGAGTTTAAGTATTATTTGCAAGTCTGACACTTGCAGCAATTTACTTTAATTTTCATTAATTCATTTGCATTAATTGTCATGCTTGCAGCATGCTGCCGTCAATTCCTCAATTTTAGAAATGAGGAAAGAGCTGATGTTGCATTGTTCATGCAGCTTTAAGTATAGCTTTACAGCAGACATCAATATAGTCCATCAAAGTCCTTGAACCACTGCTGCCATTCCCTTTGACTGAGCATCAATAGACAATCACCTGAAGATTATTCTTGGATGTTACTGCATGTTGTTTATTTGGTTTCTTAGATTTGGTGCAAGTGGAAGTGCATCTTTCAAAAAATACCAAGAAGTGGGAGCTTCCTCCAGCCTGGAGTCAACCAAGGTTTCTAGCACTTCCCTCACCTTTATGAAGGAATTGTAGTGCTCATGCTATGCTAAACCACGGCAAAGCAAATATCTAACTCTCTATTACTGGAGGACTCTGGGTAGAGTCAGGCTGTGTCATTCCTTCTTCATATAGTTTTTATACCTTGTGTAGTCTTAACTGCTAGCACTACTGTTTTGTGTCTTCCCCACTATGCACACTACTGCTGAGGACCAGTTCATGCTCAAAAGCAATTTGCACTTATCTAAGGAGTAGAAGTTTAGCAGTGATGCATCTGGACTCTTCTTAAAAACCTAGAGAAGGGAGTATTCCTCAGCATATTAACACACTTTAAAAGGAGAGCGAGTGTATCATGAATCTGAATGTTCCGATTTTTAAACATAGTGTTGTTTAGCACCCTGCTGTAGAAGGATTTTGTTCTGTATGTGCTACATCTTGGTATGGACACTTCTCTAGAAATTTCAGTAGAATTTAATCACCTTTAGTAATTACTGGCTAGTGGTCAGTTGCAAATCCTGTTGCAAAATTGATAATATTAATGAGCTAATGTATAGGTTTAAAAAAGCTCCTCTTTTGAAGAGGGAGGTGCCTCAGCACCAAAGCCCAGTGCTGCACCCCAGCCTTGCTTCTGGAGAATTGAACATTACCTCCTTCACATCCAAATTTTCCTCCCATCTTCTTACACAGTCTAGGAGGTCTTACAGTAATTATATGAAGTTGCAGCGATGCTTTGATGTTTGTTTGTGGTTTATGAATTAATAAGGCAGTAGAAAGCTGAGTGAGCTCTGGTTTTTAGAAAAGGGATTTATTGGCTTTCTGGGCAGGGAGTTCAAGTTACTGTGTGTTTCCTCACACTCTTACTGGTGATATTGGTATCTAGATGACATTTTTCAGACAGGCTAAGAGTGCTAAAAGTTAGATAGGAGTTTTTCTCTCCTTTCTGTTTTGTACTCTACCATATACTAATTGATGCTTACAATGACACCTTCTATAGCATTGAAATGTTTAGTTAATTTCAAAATAAAAATAAAAATCTGAAGTTTATCTAAAAAGGACTATTAAGCTCTTAACCTGAGCCTCGCTATAAAAAATAACTGCACTGCATAGTATTATATTAGACTAAATCTGCTTAATATTTACATTTTTTTTCTATTTTTTGTCTTTGATAAATAATTCATCTTGGTAGCAAGTCTATAACCTGTTAATAAAATCAAACTAACCAAATAAAATCAAATTAATGAAATCTTAAGCTTCCATTAAAATGGATCCTGCTGGTGTGGTGGAAATTTATCCCTTTACTATGGAGGTTCAGTTCTTTCCTCAGTTTGCTCCTGGGTATCATAATACCAAAGTTTTGGTAGCCCATTAAGTGCCTCTACTAAGCATCAGTGGTTATTTCTGCTATTTCTAGGTCCTAAATGTAATAATTGTACTTTCTTAGACAATGAAATTGACAGTTTGGTGATTTTTTTCACTTTCTTTATAAAAGAGAGGCAGGCAAATACAGGCAAATTTATATCTATAGCTCCAATTCTATTTTGTCTTTCCTGTATAAAGAAAAATGCCTTAAGTTCTGGTCCTGGATTCCATTCTCTCTATTTCCAGAGATAGAAAATGATGGTACTATAGAAAAAATGCTACCAGGTTTGCACTTTTCAAAATCCTTCAGGGCAGTTTGATCCTGGAGGAAATTACTGCTGTTGACACATTATTATTGCATGTTTGATTTTGGCACAGAGATTCCTTGAAATATCTTTACACCATCTTCCTTAAATCTTGTTAGTCATAAAAAAACCTGGCACTTCTTACTGTCTTCTGAAAGCTCCAACATCTGAATTTGTCTTCTCCTTGGAGTGTGCCCCTCAGGAAATCCAGGGGTTTGATCTGACTACTCTAAATATAGAAATCCTTCGAATGAGTAAAGGTTAAACCAGGTTATCTAATCAAAATCCCAAAACACAATCAAAAGGATGAAACTTCCAAGATCTTGGTATTCATACATCTTTAAAAAACAAGGTACAGACTCATAGAACCACAGAATGATTTGTGTTGGAAAGGACCTTATTTCCATCTAGTTCCAATGGAACACCTTCCACTTGACCAGTTTGCTCAAAGCCCCATCCAACCTGGCCTTTAACACTTTCAAGGAAGGGGCAACCTGTCCCAGTGTCTTACTACTCTCAAAGTAAAGAATCTTCAGATTCATCTTATTTCAAATTTGTCAGCTTCTATCTCAATTCTTCTTTTACCTTCCAGGGTGGAAAGACATTATTCCTAACAATATCTATGCTTTTAGGGCCATGTTGCCATTTTCACCAATCATTTGTTAGGGACGGATATAAAACTTTAATGGAAAAAAATGCAAAACAATTTGCTTTTTTCTGGAGCATACTTTTGTCATGGGGTCAAAACGTGATGAGTTTGGTATCCACCTTTCCTAGGGCTCCTCTCCCCTTTCTCCAGGAGAACTTCTTCCTAACACCTCAAATGCTGGACTCTCCAGGATGCTTCTCTAATCACAGAAAAAGCTGTCTTTCATAACTGAGTCTTTTTAACCTTTTCCTAATGAGTTCCCAAGTGCTTTTTGGCCATAGATATTAAAGCTTGTGTGTTTGCGATTTCCCTGGCAAGCTGCCGTTCATAAAAAGGATATAGTGTTTTCTTGGTCCTTTGCCCAAAGTAATTTTGCAAGGAACTGTAAGTGCATTTAGTACATGTCATTCATTGGAGAGAAGTCATTGTAATTGCATTTGATCACAATCAGTTTATGGCTCTTTTATCATGTTTTCATGCTGCATATCTACTCAAACATCATAGCAAAACTTAATGGCTACTGTTTTACTTCTGTGTAAAACATTTTATGGCCTTTTTGTGCAGCAGACATTAGGTTTCAATCACCATTGCCCCATAGAGAGAGAAAAAAGTTGGATGAAGAACTATCAGAAGTCCTTAACTACATAAAATTTTATTTCAGGTCAACTTCCCATAAAAGATATTAAATGTATTTTGTGGTTTATTCTACATGTTAACAATCTTAAAGGAGCTGCAATATTTGGGGGGAAGCAGTATGAAAGGGAGAAGTTAATTCACAGAAGATGTTTTACATTTGGGTTAGTTTTCCTTTGTAAAAGGATAGATTTGAGTGTGGAAGAGGTGGCTGGAGAGTGCTGCTGACACATTCTCAAAGCAGCTTTAAAAGCTTACTATTTCATTCACAAAATTCAGATTTCTGATCTTCTGCTCAGCCTTTTTAATCATTGCTTTAAATTTTTGATGTTCCATTCATAAAACCCAGCACAATTCATGTGCCTTAATTTATATCTTTTGCTTCCTGAGTGCTGCCGAAGTTCCCAGCTGAAAAGTTTAATTAAAAGGGAAACTTTGACATGCTGCTGAGAAGATTAGTTCGCATTAGAGTGGTGAGATAAAAGAAAATTTACTTCTAATCTAATTAACACCAATTAAAAGATCTAAAAGAATTTGCATTGGCCAATTGTTAATTATGCATCAATTTGCCTTTCCTGTGACAAAAAAAGCAAAATGTGACCTGCTTTGTTTTAGGATACCTATAGTGTGATGATATTGCCACAGTCATTTTTCATGTGAATTGCTAAGATGGTAACACTTGCTTTGCATCAACCCAGTGCTTTGGTTTGTGTTCAAGACTTTAGCAGAAGGTTATTTCATCTTAATTGATCTGTATCTCAACAACTGTATGTAGGGATGATGAAATAAAAATTCCAGTTTTACAGAAACCTATTGCATGTATGTCTATTCTTCATTTCCTTAAATATATGAATGCAATAGTTTGGAGACATTAGTGAGGCATGCCTGTCCATCTCAAAGTTTGTCTGTGTGTTTACACATGCTTATATTTATTCTGATTCATATTTTTGAGATTAGAGCTGGGCTTATTGGGTAATAAGTATAATATTATTCCACATGCCTTACCAGCGCGTTTATGCAGAATGTAGTATTTTAGGAGAACTGGTATGGTTAGTGAGCTCAGTTTGCTTTCAGGTGGAAGGCTGAAGATACTTCATCAGTGTATGGTAGGCACTTGGTGCATGCTTAAAATGTTCTTTATTGGTTTGTGTGGGTTTTTTCTAGTTTTGCTTTTGTGGCTTTGGAATTTAAACATGACATATTCTCTATGAAGAAAGGGCCGAAGGAAGACTGTGGTCTAGAGACAGGAAGTCTCGTGAAGAGCAGTTGAGGGAGCTGGGGTTGTAGCCAGGTGGAGGTTAGTCTCTTCTTCCAGGCAACTAGTGATAAGATGAGATAAGATGAGAGGATATTGGCCTCAAGCTGTGTCAGAGGAGACTCAGGTTGAACATCAGGAGAAAGTTCTTCATGGGAAGGGTTGTTAAATATTTGAATGGACTGCCCAGGGAAGTGGCTGAGTCACCGTCCCTGGATGTGTTTAAGAAGACATTGAATGAGGTACTTAGTGACATGATTTA
>VYZS01023694.1:76846-90039 GCA_013400695.1 Neodrepanis coruscans
GGCTAAAAGGGAGGGAAGGGGGTGCGCGGTTTTGTAATCTTCTTGAGTTGTTTTCCTCAGTCGAAACCGGGCAGAGGTTCAAGGCTAAGGGGATCTCGAGACCACGTGCCCCCTTCTAACTACCGTGGAGTCTCTCAGCCGGGCTCAGAGGGAGAGAGAGACAAGCACTATCTCCAGAGCGTCCTCACCCCAAACGCGGGCCCTGGAAAAATTTAATTTGTTTGCCTGTCTTGCACTTTATTTGTCGGGTTTTGGTGTTTTGCGCAAAATAAACTGTGATTTTTGTGTGTTTTCTTCATTTTTGGGGTGTGTTTGTGACTTCTCTCAGAGTCTCTGCTCCAAAATCACTGAATTTGAGGTAAAACCACCACAAAACCATAAACGCTTTTCCTCATGGGCCTGTGACCATTGCAAGGCTTTGTACTACCTCCATCCAGATGCATTGGCCTGTCACTGAAGGAGCACAATAAGCAAGGGGAAAACCTACAGCTCTTCCTAGGTGTTGGCAGATGTGAATGTCTCAAACACTTCCTCTGGAACCTCTCCCACTGCTACTGTGGTCGCTTCTCCAATTTCAATTACTTCCTGGGAGCTACTGTATTTCAGTCCCATAAATAGCATTATTCTAGTGCTTCCTTCTGCTGTGCATGTCTTCTTATTAACTCAACTGGGAGCATGCACAAACTGACCATGGTTGGGATAAACTGAAGGGATTGGGAGAAAGAGAGCAAGTGTATTAGTCCTGTATTAGCAGCTTTGCTAAGGACAAAGAATGTGCGATGTGATTTTTTTCCAAGTCCCTTCTGACTGCAGATGGTAATGGGACCGTCCTGAACACCTCCATCTCCCAGGAGACTTTCCCCACCCCATAGCCTCTTAGGACTTGCCGTGCCTTCAGACTTAGTATTTGACTGTGGAAGAACACCTTGGTACAGGTGGGCCAGGCCTGTCCCATGAAAAACTGAGCATGGCTCAGAAACAAGTTTCCTTGGAGCAGTGTTAGCTGTATATGGCACTTGAGCATTAGTCCTACCTGATGCTATAACCTTGCTCAGTTTCTTTGCTTTGGTGTTGTACTTGCTGGAACACTTGAGTTTAATTGCCTTTGTGAATGAGGTTTCAGTGAATTTGTACCTGAAACATTAAAGCCCACAAAGTTTTAACATGTGTAATAATAACGCTAAGTGTATTCTTGTTTTCATTATGTAGTTCCGACATATCTAAACTTTTCTATGCAATCAGCTGGTCTGGAGATTTACCATCTTTTAAAAGTCGCATGTATGTCTATGACTCTCAGAAAGTCAGGGTGAACAAAAGACATCATACCATGTTTTATAATGCTGATAAATCCCAAGGGCACAGTTAGCATCCTGAATGTTGACAAAAATTAGAAAAGTCACATGCCCTATGAGTGTGGTTATTTGTGCCCATTTTCTTTTCTTAGGCTGGATTTAGCTTTAATGAATGCATCAGTGTAGCAGGAACTCCCTGCCTCTTCTTGCCCTTGCGACTCCTGGTCTGGATGTTATTACACGATGTTAAGCATATTCTTTCCTGGGCATTTGCAAAAGAATAGAAAGATTACCTATTTTCATGTCTATAGCCTGCATCACAGATAGCTTGTGCCCTGTTAGAAGTACTTATACTTGAAAATAAGGCTGTGGTTAATCTGCACTCACAGAAAACCTGTATTAAATAAAGAGGCAGAAGCAGGGTGGGATTAGAGAGAGGAAAAACTAATTGGTCACACAGAAGGAGCTCTTGGGTGGGTGGAGGAAGAGTAAACTCCCCATCACATGCATTTTCCTTATTTTGTTTTGGTTTATTTTTGAACAGTTAACCCATGGATTGCATTCATAAAAAGAGGAGAATAGGAATTCATGCTCTGGGAAAGGAGCAAAGCTGCCTGCTTTAACACTGTGCTCTGTAGTGGGATATAAGGATTATCTTCACTTTGCAAAGCAGTTTTGAGTTCAGGTAGCTAATATACATCTGCTGCGCTCAGGTAAAAACACAGTGAAGAGGAGGAACCTGGGTTTTGTTCTGAGGTCATACCCCGACTTCACATGGAGTTAACCTTCCGACAAATATGAAGTACCTAGTTTCCAGTGTCATTCTACCTGCCAATATCTGCCACGCTCAAGTTATTTCAGTGGGAGAAAAAAAAAAGCAAGCCGCTTTTTTATCAGGGAGAAGCCTGAGGTGATGGAATCCTCGGCCTTACAAAAATATAAATGACCAGGCTTTGATTCCTGCAGAAGGTTTAAGGCTGATTATTTTAAGAACCATTGAAACCTGAAGCTGTAGCCCTCTGATTACAGTCCTAGTCTGTGTTTGACATAGTGCAGTAATGATTTCTAACATCTATTTTAGTTTGGATTTAGAGAGAGAGAGAGGCAACCTATATTGAAGTCTATTACCATGCTCTGACTTGTGAGCATTGTGTAGGAGGTTTAAGTCAGATTATTTTAAGAACTCAACAAGCCTGAAACAGCATTTTTATGATTATAGCATTTTTCCCCCCCATCCTTTCCACTCAGAGCAGTAGTGAATTCTAACATCTCTTTTAACTGGCTTTAGAGCAGTGCCAGCCTACACTGAATTGGCCTCTTTTGATGCTACAGTATTGACTGAGGGGAGGGACAGATGGAACAAAAATCCTAATTGCCCAAACTTACAATAGGTTCCCAGCAGCAGCCATCACAAAAGAAATGTTAATGCAGTAAAAGGTAAATGGAAGGAAGCTAAACTCAACTTGTGGACAAATCAAAACCTACATCAATTTATTTTAAACTGCTTCCTGCAGTTTGTGAACATATTCCTTGTCATAGTAGAATTATATTTGTTTTTACATTAGTCACTGCTCTGCAGAAGTCTTATCATGCTTCTGCAATTTGTAAAGTAACTGGAAAATGTCATCTTGGGATAAGGAACAAATGATTTCCTATGGTCCAGGCCAACTCTCTTGAAGTTATTTGTTGCAAATGGTCAACTTCCCCTGCATAGTCTTCACAGCTCTAGCTGAACATTATCTTTTCTAGAAGTGAGAATTGAGGGTATCTGCAAGCACAACAGGTGTCAGCAGTATTTTGATGCTTCCGCCACAAAATAAGAGGGAAAAATGTCATTACTCATCCATCCATCCATCCATCCATCCATCCATCTATATCAGAACAATTCTGTTAGGGTGTCATTCATCATATTTATATTTGCCATGTTTTCTGTTCCATTTCCATTTTCTGATTCCCTTACCTGTATGTCTGCCTTTTAAAATGTAGCTCCTGTGGATGACGTTGCAATTAATTAAGAGCACACCGTAAACAGAAGAGTGCATTGCAAGAAGCCTGTGTCCCTGTTCCATGCCATGAAAAACTTCCCTTTATTAAACAGGTTTTAAGAGTTAGATTCTTTGGCTGACCATCACTACCTGTTCTAATAATGGGTACAGCTGAGGATTGTTTTGCAAGTTCTTAGACTTCCAAACTAGGCATTAATTCAAGATACAACTCTAACATGCTTTTAGCCAGTGTAAAGAATCTGAAATCACAAAGCAAGGCCCCTTGTGTTAAACTAAATATTTTTTATTAGGAAAGATGATCCATTCCCTAAAGAGACATCAGTCATAAGTAATTATTATGTAATTTTCAAACTTTTATTTGGAATTATTTTTGTTTCATTTGAAATCCACTGTTCTACAGTTGATGAATACCTGCAACTCTCAGGAGAAGCAAATACAACTGTCTTTTAAGATTAAAGTAAGATGGGAACTGTTCCATTTTTAACCCAGAAGACTAATTTTTTTTCCATCTTGTTAATAAGAAAATCACTAAAAGTAAGTTTACAAGGATCGTGACTGGAAACTAAATCCTACCTTCACTGGCTTAGTACCTTATTGAATTTTGCAGTTAAGTTCCTTCCTTTGCCCTCTCATGACTAATGTCATACCAACAAAGTCTCTCACTTGGACAAGATCTGTAGAGGACAAAGTCTTCGTCCAGTGGGCAAGGAAGAATAAAGTCATTTATGTGATTGCACGTTTAATCAGAAGCTTTCTTAGCTGCTATACATACAATTTAAAGGATTCTGCCATCACAATAATTTTATAAAGAAAAATGAACCTCTCAGGTGCAATTGTATTTTTCCAGCCCTGGGGTTGTGTTCAGTAAGATGCTTGATGTCTCCCTGCTCCTCTGCACCCAAAAGGAGACATTCAGGGTCTTGGAGATGAAGCAAAAGATGCTTTCACTTTTGCTGGTTATTAATGTGAACACGTTTACATGAACATACATGTATAATGACCTGTGATGATTTGATTGCACAACCCCCCCCCCCAAGGTTATCTATATGGTTTGACATTATTCCTACATACTTTGGAAAAAAAAACATGGAAGTTCTGAGTGCACAAGTCAGATGCAGAGTTGTGCTTTAGGGCTTACATGCCTTGTCAATAGTAAAGACTCTAAGTAATAAAGCTTCTAGAAGTTCATGCAGAAAACCATGCTGCAGCTCCCTGCAAGGCTTCTACCCTCCTTCCCAAGGTACATTTGGTGTTTGTCATTCTTACTTTTACCTTGCTACTTCTAAAGCTGTACCCCAAAAAGTCCCTCTCCCTCCACTCACATTACAAAATTGCTGTTCATTTTTGCCCAGAAATCTTTGATGGGATCATGGTCAGTTGCTGCATCCAACATTTGTCACCATGGCTTTGTTCTGGAAAATCGTTTAATTTCCCTCTCCTTCCCTAACACAGTTTTAAGCAGGTGAATGGAAGGGGGCAGCTGCCAGCTCCCTGCCTCTCATCCCCTCATCCAGCTCCAGCTGGGTTCAAGATTTAGCTTTTAATTATAAAGTGCTTTTTCTCACCTCTGCCTGATTATTAACCCCTTCTTTGCCTGGCATTTGCACCACTGGTGGGAACCCTGTGAAAACACCTACCTAGGGTCCCTGGGGAGATGCATCTGGTGCTGCACAGCAGAGGGGTCATTAGCAGAAACATCTCCCCTTCTCCTGTTTCCCTTTCTGCTTCTTTTTCCAGGTGACAAGGAGTGAAACTTGGGTTCATGTGAGCCCAATTACTTCTATCCTGTATCTACTGTGGGGCACTTGGTTTCAGTGCCTGGCAGCAGTGTTTCTTGCTGTTCTCCTCCATGGTAACAATTCAAGGTCTGTATGTTTAGTTATAAAAGTCAAAGGTTAAGTGATCTGGGAATAAAATGTCACTTAATGCGACAGAAATGTGACAGAACTGAACCCACTGATGCCTGTGTTACTCACGGGGTTTTCTTTTTGCTTGCAGGCTCAGTGTTAAATAATTTTATTAACTGAGCGGGGGGGGAACATATTACTCGCTAACATTTTTATCCTCTTTGCGAAATTTATTGCATGTTCCTTCATAAGGTTTTGAAAGCAACACAATTATGAGGGCAAGGAAAGTAAAAATGGAACATGTTTGGGTTTTTTTTTCTTTTGGAGGTGTTACTTAAAACATTGTGTGATTAGTCAAAAAGATTAATTATTGCTTGTGGCTAAACAGATGATAAATTTTAAAATTATTTTATTACAGTGTGTCAGCATAAAAGCTCTGTGTCCCAAGTGTGTCGCCTTTTTATGTTTCTGTTGACAAGGTTCACATTTTATAGCACACTACCAGAAAGTGTTGACACATATTCAGATCTCTGATTAAATGTTTTAAAAACGTGCCACTCAGAAACTAACCCTGATGGTCTTTGAGACGGGCATTTTAGAAGTCAGAATGCACTTTCCTTCATCAGTTAGACTGTAGCACAGTGCGTAGCATTAATTAACAATTTATGTTTTTTTGTAAATTTAGTGTATTACTTAGGAACAGAGCTATTTATAATATAGTTTTACGTACATATTTTTAAAGGTGTCAAAATTGTATGTTATATAGTTGGTACTTGGACATTGAATGGGGAAAAAGTCATCTTTCTCATGTAGGAGTTTGTGGAGGTGTTGGTTCGTTTGGAGGTACTTTTTGCTTATTGTTAACACTTTGTTTTGTCTGTCTTAAGATGATGTTAAAAAGTGCAAGTCAGTGTGTTTGTAATTTCAAGCTGAGGTGCTTTCCTTACGTTGGAGATTTCACACATGATTTGTTTCAAGTCTTGCACTGTGATTTGCCACCGCAGACATTTTCTCTTCTTCCTCTAGACCAACCATTCAGCTTTACTGCAGAGATTTTTATTGTCTGGTCTCACAGGTTGCAGAGCAGTTCCCTTTGCCACTGCTTTCACAGAAGGGTTGCTTCTTCCCTCAAAAGACTCTTACGATAAAAAGCACAGGTTGGGATCTAGGTGGTTTCCTCCTAGACGTGCTCACTTTTGCAAATTCAGGCATCTGTGTAGTTTCTGCTCTCATCTATCTTGTGTTCTTGGAAATCAAGCAGCTGATTTCCAGGGATAACCATAGATGTGTTGCAAAAATCCCTCCTTTGAGTTGTCAAGCATTTGAGCCTAGCATGAGACTCCCAGCTCTTGCTCTGGGCAACAGCTTCTGGGTACCTGCTTCACTGCCTGTCCTTCAAAAGAAAATAATTAACCCTCTTTAGAAAACATTACTTTTCACTGGAGATATGCTGTGAAGCTTAACTTGATATTTTCTACTGGGTTGGAGGCGGGGGGTGGGGGTGGGGGTGGTGTTAAGAGAGAAGGTGTTACTGAAATATGAAACATGTTATCTATTAGTGTCCTTTCTCAGCGTTTGCAACTCCAACCTGAATGGAGCCATAGTATTTCTGGAGTGGAAAGTTAAGTCAAGTAAGAATATCTTGCTAACAAGTTACCTTGCTATTTCATAGAAGAGGAGTCTTTAAAACAGTGTAAACATATGTGTAATTATCTCATCTCCTGGTTCACTGGTAGATCTTATTGTGCCTATTATTGTCCATCAAACTCTATTCATATTATGAGTACCAACTCCATTCAGTTTTATTGTCTTGCAATACAACTATTCAGAGATACTTTTATTCTGGAAAACACTACTAAAATTTTGTGCACATAGGGAAGCTGAGTGGAGAAGGAATTTTTAATTGCACTATATAAAGCCTTTTGCATATTTTGTTTCAAAAATATCATCCATTGTGAAAAAACACTCAGTTTCTTGTGAGAACTCCCTATAAATATTTTTCAACAAAAAATATTTGAAAGACTTCCTCCCATCTTTATGAATTGAAATAATGTATTGTTGGGGAGATAAATTCTCTTTCTACATCCGTGAGTCCTGGAAAGCATCACATATATGCTCAAACAGAGCACATGAAAGACCTATCTATCTCCCTTCTGCTCTCGTGGTAATGTTGACCCATCTCTTGTTTTCCTTTCCCGTTATGCTACTGAGGAGCATTTTTGTAGTGTCTGGACTGTGAAACAAATCTTTCTGTGGGGCCATGGTGCAGCCACATGTACAGCAAATCCCTCCACCTCACCTGGGAGCCACTCTTCTTGTTTTGCTCCTGCCATCTTGGGGCTGCCACGCTTATGCTTGTCCTCTCTGCCAGCAGGAAAGTTGGTAGAGCTTGTACAACACAGGGTGGCGGGTGTGTACTAAAGACAGATAAATCATGATTTTACTCAGGAAGGTGGTTCTGCCCATCTCTGAGACAGCAGTGATGAACTGTCCCATGAGGAGATGCCTTTTTCCACAGATTTTCTAAAGGAAACAGGTAACTTGTGTGGGCTTGAGACCTGATATGTAGTTGACTAAAGACTTTTAAAAGGCACAATAGCAAAATCCTGGCTATGTTAAATCAGAGATTTTTTAATTTCACTGAATTCAGTAGTGCTAATGTAATTCACCTAGAATGCTCTGAAAAATTTATCTCGGCACTTGAGTAAATGGCTGAGCACAGGGCACCTGAAGCTGAAGCTGCCATTTGGTGAAGTGACATGATTGACACAGAAATGCGGGATTGGTGACCTCAGCTTGTGATTTCCCAAGATAAACAAGAAAGGATTACCTCAATATTGGCTAAATTTATATTTTTGAAAAATAAAATACCATCCAGGCAGTAACAAATGGAGCTATCACAGCACATACAGACATGAAAATGCATCCATTGCCCCACTCATGCTACAAAAAAGCCTTCACCCAAACTTCCAGTTGGGTATTATTTCCTGGATTTACTACAAAAAGAACAATGCATGTTTATTAAAAACAGAGTGGCTTTTAGCAGCAGCAGTAGCACTGCACACAATACACCAAAGCACAACAGGGGCCTTCTCCCGGCAATTGATGTGGAGAAGACCTTTGGCAGAGCAATATGGAAATTTGCATTCAGTGGCTTGATTAATTTGGAGTTTGGAAGCCACCTTCCGGAGATGGATGACAGTAGCTTATTAAATAAATAAATAAGGAGCAAGCTGAAGTCGCGCTGGTGTTATAGCATCAGATTTATGTCATCTGCACAGGCAGAAAAGGCCTTTGTGGCTGCTATTGTTCAGGCTGTCAGCAGAGGCCTTGGCAGCGGCCTTTTGTCAGGGCTTGTGTCGGGGGTAATAACGGGGAGATGACGGCGGTTGGTCTGTTTGATGTAACCCAGTTTTATGGATGCTGGAGTTGGCGTCCGCACACGCGGGCGGAAGAAAATAAGCGTGCCAGGGCGCCGGGCCTGCCTGGCCTCAGCTCCCCTCTGCAGCAGCTGGCCAGGGAAGGCACTGGCTGGGCTTCCGAGGGTTCAGCCCACGACCCTGGGCTGTCACCCAGGGAGTTGAACAGGGAGGAAAGGCGTCCCTTGGCACAGCAAGTTGTCTGCTCCCCACTACCGCAGCTCCCTCCTCCCGAGGCTCCAGAGCTGGGGAGCCTGCACTGATGCTGTGAGAGTATCAGAAGCAAGTGTTGGCTTTTGGAGTACATGTGCCTAAAGTTATGTGGAAGTAATTAAGAGTTGTCTGATACAAATCAGAATAACATGATATATAATAGTAATCTGGCACACTCAGGCTAGAAGCAGATAGGAACATTACAAAAAAATGCTGCACCACAAGTTGATATATGACATTTTTAGATGGGTGAAACATCTAAAAAACATTTAACATCTTTTCAGGAGAAGCAATCTGCGATCCCTGTGGTTTTTCCTAAGATCTTTGTAATTATTTTCTACTTGATATTTTAATGTCTTATCCTAAAAAGCAGAAAACTTTAAAAAGCAAAATTTTATTTGGAGTGCTGTGTGATTCATTTTCTTTACAAAAACATAAAAAAGGTTTATGTTGCTCATGTGAGAGTCACTCAGCTCTTCCACACAAAATATGAAAAGTGCATGGATCACCGCAAGTTATCAAAAAATGTGAGCACATTGAGCTGAAGGTGGGAGATAAAAAAGAAGACTTTCAGTTTAGAACCAACTCTGAGAGAAACTTTATTATGCCACAAAGCCAATATCATTTGGTAAAAAGTTAAAGAATGTTTGGTGTTCACTGAGAGTACCTGTCCAGTCTGAGCTCTGTGGCTGCAGATGAGTTTGCATGGGGACTGAACAGTTGCCATTCACATTGGAGGTCTCAATTTTTGATTTGCAGGCAGAATGTGAAAGTCATTTAAACTCCACTAATGCAGAACTGAATAACAGGGACTTTATTATAAACACTTCTTGAACTTTCTACTTTGGCGTTGCTTTGGAGGCAAGTAATTAAAATTAACTGAGTTTGACATCAGTGAACCCAATGAGAAAAAGTTTTCATCTAGAATTTTTTTGGGGGGGGAGGGGGAAGGGTGTTAAGAACAAAATTATCAGATTTTCTACCTGTTTGGGGAGTAGATTTTACACACATATAAATCTTATGGTGCACAAACAAAAGATCCACAGTATTAAAACAAACAAACAACAATCCCAGACAAACTTCTTCTCTTAATGCATCTCATATCACTGCTAACTATATGCTAAAGAGATTTGCCAGGAGTTTGCTAGAAAATCCACTGGGCAGAATTTAATCTCCTTTGTGTATTAAAAATCTGTAAAAATACTGATCATTATTCTGGATTATGCCCAAATTTCAGTCTTTTTTGGAAACAAGAGTGTTAATTCTTTGTGCAGGCATGTAATTGAGAAAAGTGTTTTCTTGAACCAACTTGCTCTTAAATTTGAGGGGGAGCTGAATGTAAAGAAGAAATACATTTTAGTGGCTACTACTGTCTCATTAGTTATATGTATACTCCAGCTGGGCCACTTTGCATGAGGATTTCAGAGCAATATTTAATAAGGTCAGTGATGTTACTGAGGTTGCATGGTATTGATTTTTTAAGAACTGAGGTCTGTAATAAAGTAATTTCATTTAGGAAACTGTGCATTCTGTTCACCTTTATGGGACTGGCTGAGTTCCATGTAACCAATGCCAATTTGTTTTGAAAAACTCTGTAGAAACTATGAAGGTCCATATTACATGAAACATGAAATTTAAAATTTAAGGGCTAAACATTATAGGTAGCCATACAAGTAAATTTAGCCTAAATCTGGTTATATATTTGTAACTTTGAAATGTGTTTTATCAGTATTATGTAGAAAACATCCTTGTATGACTTTTGATTAACTCCTGCACACACTCCATTGGCTTCTTAAAGTGGTTGACTGTTGCCTTGGTGCAGTGAGAACTGCACTGGCAACTTCAATGGGGACAAGTTTTCACCCACAATAACCTTCTAGAAACAGAAAATCCTATTTACGAAAGGAAGTCACTTCTGTACGGCTTTAGTTGGTGAATGGAGAGTTTTAGGTATTTTGAAAGAAGCAGACCTCATTTTGCAGCATTTGTCTACCTAATCTACCCACGTAAAATGCCCACAAAAACAACAAAACCCCCAAACTGAAACATCTTTCTGTTGTACATTGTGTTACTTCTTATTATCTCTGAAGCTATTCTTTCATGTGCTCAGTTGTGAGTGCAAATTAATGCTAGACAATGTCTTTATTCAAAGTGTATTCAAAGTGTTTTAAAGAAATTATGGCATACATCAAAAATAGGGAACACTATTACAGTGTGATTTTACGAAATAATCCACCAAAACATGGAATTTTTCTTGGGGTGAAACAAAGCACGTACTTTCATCTTGAAAAAGTTTCAAGAACACTTTCTAACGCATTTAAGTATCACTCATCTACCACTGCTGTAAACATGAATATAGGCCAGTATACTGATTCCCAGTATAACTGTTCAACACCTACAAACATTAGAGATTTTGGGGCAGTTTCGAGGGTTTTCGATATACCATTTTCTGAAAATCTGTGATTATCATTGATTTAGCCGTGCAGTCTCATAGCTAGAAAACATATTTAAACAAGATGCTTCTCTTTAAATGTTACCAGAGTTTAAATGTAACCAGAAGTTAGTTAATAACATTTTTCTTTTCCCTATTCATTCATGTAAATCAATCGAGTTTTTACCAGAGTAGTATTTTATCAAGAATGGTGAGTATGTGGGTTTCTAAAATGTTCTCCTTTGAGAAAAAGTTAGGTTTTGTTTTCTGCTCTTATATTAACTATATGGCTCTGGTATCCTTCCATCAATCTTTTTCGAATCTCCGTTTTCTTTCCCTCTTTTTGACTGCACTTCCTTTTATACCATTTCATTCAGTAGTATTTACTCCTTTCTTGTTTGCTTGTTCATATTATATAGTTCCAGTTGCATTTCTTGGAGGAGGGCAAGTATTTTCGGTTGAGGATCTGATCCACCAGGTATTGAGATCATCATTTCAGTTAAATCCTACATTCTTAAGCAGCCCTTAAGAGTGCAGTCAGATATATGTTACAGGAAACTGAGTTTTCCTCACTAGTAGGATGCAAAAACAGAGCACAAGGCTCTTACCTTGACATTTCCTTTGTGGTTTCCTGCACCCCTCTCATCTGACCAATATGAGTGAATTTTATTAGGAAGACAAACTTAACAGCTACGAATTGGTATTAAAATGTTTTTGCTAAAACTGTATTCTAGATCTTTGATGATAGGGGACTAGAATAAAAATTAAATTCCAAAACTTCTCTTTGATACCTACATTAAGATATCTGAAGATCCAAGCAACCAATAATTCATGGAGAACTCTGTCTGAGAAGCAATGACCACTGCAGGTGTGTACACCAACTAGTAAAATATAACTCTGAATCAGAAAATTTTAGTTTAAACTAAACACTTGTAGATCTTTCTACCATTATTTTGTAATGTGCTCAAGTTGGTTTTGCTTATTTTTGAGCTAAGTTTCTGAATCCTAACCATTCTCTTCCAAAAGAGAATGAAAAAGAGAGAAATCTTTTCGGGGTTTGCCCTGACCTATAAAAGCACTGCTCTGCAGGAGTTACAAATGGCTTTATGGCTAAGTTCAGCTGCTGAAAGGGCTTCTACTTTTGTCTCCAGCTCTGACAATAGCTGTGCAGAAGAATGTCTCCTTTAAAAGTTCTGGGAATCAAGCTGAACTGTCAGTTGTCAGAGTTTTGTCTTTCCTCTTCCCTGCACCCCTCCACCCCAACAAAATATGTTAAAGAGCCTAATCCTGCTCCCATTGAAATTGATGTAACTTTGTCTCTTTTTTTTTTTCTCTGGTGTTTTTGTTTTGTTTTGGCATTTTTTGTTTTGTTTTTTTTTTTCTTTGGTAGGCTTCTCTTTTGGGTTCCTGGAAGTATTTTTTTGGTTGCATTTTAGTATACTTTTAGGTTAAACCCAGGTTTCATATTTTAGGAGACAATATAAAAACAGCCTGGGAAAGGAGGCAAGATTTCATTTCTGAAAAGAAACAACCCTGTTTCAGTTTGATAATAAGCAATAGGAAGCTGGTATTTGCTACATGATTGCAGATGGTCTGAGCTCTCCTATTACTGATTGCAAGTTTCCATATCAGGGCTGTGGGCAGCTGTCCCCTAGTACTCAGGATCCAACACCAGAAGACTCTCTGGAGTCAGGTAAGTAAAGTAGTTATTCCAAGAAACAGTTGAGTTGTCAGCAGGTCTCCTTGTTTATTTCTTTAAAAAGCAGTGCTTTGATTCCTGCTGTCTTTCTGATATTCCAGTGCTGCCCCACCTGCCCGGGCAGGAAAAGCTGGGTTCAACCCCACCACCACCCTGACCAGTTTCAAACTCAAAAAATGCCCAGCTGTTTACTGTTTTGGTGAAGGATCTCTTAATCATCCTGTTTGAACTGAATAAGAAAGAAATACCAATGGCTTTCTATATGGCAAAAATATACCTATCCCTC